>CAUYPK010118033.1:0-21532 GCA_963574355.1 Loris lydekkerianus
AATTGCTAAGTCATGGAAAAAGCCCAAGTGCCCATCGATCCACAAATGGATTAATAAATTGTGGTATATGTACACCATGGAATATTATGCAGCCTTAAAGAAAGATGGAGACTTTACCTCTTTCATATTTACATGGATGGAGCTGGAACATATTCTTTTTAGTAAAGTATCTCAAGAATGGAAGAAAAAGTACCCAATGTACTCAGCCTTACTATGAAACTAATTTAGGGCTTTCACATAAAAGCTATAACCCAGTTACAACCTAAGAATAGGGGGAAGGGGGAAAGGGAGGGGAGGGAGGGGGTTTGGTGGGATTACACCTGCGGTGCATCTTACAAGGGTATATGTGAAACTTAGTAAATGTGGAATGTAAATGTCTTGGCACAGTAACTAAGAAAATGCCAGGAAGGCTGTGTTAACCATTGTGATGAAAATGTGTCAAACAGTCTATGAAGCTAGTGTAAGATGCCCCATGATCATATCAATGTACACAGCTATGATTTAATTAAATAAATAAATAAATAAATAAATGAACATAACCCAGGAACTGTCTATAAGAAGGAGGGAGAAGAGACCTTGGATGAAGATGGGGATTTCTGAATTATTGCGCATACAATGTATCATGTACCCCCATAACAACTCTGTGAGGTAAGATTATTTTGTATTATTTGTATTATTGTGTATTGTTATTTACACTCTGCATGGGATGATATTGAGGCACAGAGAGATTAAGTTACTTCCCCAATGTCACACAAATAAAGAAGTTTTGAATCAGATGGTCTGTCTCCAGTCCCCACACTGCTGAGCACTGCCTTGTACTAATACTCTCCACAGGATGAGAAAACAGCCCGGAGAGGTGAAATTCACTGCCAAAGATCGCAAACCTCATGGAAAAGATTGCCGAGTCCAAACCTGATGCTAAATACACAAAGTTAGAAAGAAGAGAAAGGGGGAGCTTTCTGGTGGCCTCAGGCAGATGTGCAAGGCTGAACTTGACGGTTCAGTCCAGTCCATGGTTTGTCAGTTACAGGAAGAGCAACATTTGGGGTGGCATACTATGCATCAGACACCCTAGGCACTTCATAGGATGGGCCAAGTTAACCCTCACATCAACCTAGTGGAGCAGGTATTTTATGGCTGGGTATGGTGACACACCTATTCAAAACATCTGCTCAAAGCCACACTGTTTCCCCAGCCTGCTTCATTGCATGAGCCTTCAAATCCTTCATCACAAGTGGTGCTATTCTTTAGGGGTAGAAATTGGAATGGAGAGCACTAAGTTCCAAGTAATACAACTATGAGATAAAGTACCCAGAAGACTGCCAGACACATAACAGGCACTCACTTAATATTTAGTGAATGAGTGAACAAAGGAAGAATCAAAACAGGCAATTTTTCTCCTCAAATGGACTGCAGGGCAGAATAAAATGCCATTTAAATACAAAATCAGTCACCCCTGAACAAAAATAAAAAGTCAATGAGATTCCTTTTCAATACTTTCTGGCTCTTTTTCTTCTTCCCAGTCCTTACTGCCCACTTCCTTCCATTCATGTCCCTCTCCCCAAACTCACTCTGTCCAAAAACTTCATGTCATACACCCCACTGGCAGGCACTAGATGTAGGGTCTCTTTTTAATGAATACACTTAAGGCTATAAATGTTCCTCTCAGCACAGCTTTAGCTGTATCCCAACAATTTTGATATTTTGTATTTTCATTTTCATTTGGTTTAAATTTTTAAAAGAAGAACTTAAGACTTTGTGTATGTCCTATTGAGTATTAGATTGCTTAGCTTACAAGTGTTTGAAGATGGTCCTGTTCTGTTCTGCTATTGATTTCCAGTTTGATTCAATAGTGGTTGGAGAAACACACTTGGCATGATTTTAGCTCTTTTCAATTTGTTAAGGTTTATTTTATAGTCCATGATGTGGCTTTAAGGATATTGAAAACAAGCATCAAGACTCCTTTGGGTGGTTCTTGGCTCTCTTCTTCTGGGCCCACTTGGTTCAGAGCTCCCCTTCTGTCTGCACTGTCTTAGTGTTGCCAGAGCAAACATTTGTACTCTGTTATTCTTCTGCATATTTAATATATTCTGAGTCAGCCTCCAGCCTCACTGAGATGCCTACCAAAGCTGTCTGAGAGACTCGCGTAAGCTTCAATTATTGTGTAGATAATTAGTGCTCCATTTATGAAGTTGCGTGGACTTTGAATAGTCTGTTCCAAGCCTATTATTACCCATAATTCCTTTTAGCTTCAGTTCATCTGTACTGTTATTACTTCTTTATCACCACTTAATAAATTATCACTAAACACCAATGTAATCTCCATCCAGTTCAAAAAATAGAACTTTTCCAGCACTCTCCCACCACCTCCTTCCCAAAATAACTATTATCCTGACCTCAAAGAGCCAGAGTATAATTTCAAAGATTACAGAAATGGAATCATATAGGATTTTCATTTTCTTTCTGATTCCTTTCAAAATTATTTTGAGAACCATACATGTTGTATGTGGCTGTGTTCTATTCATCTTTGCTGCAGCCGTATTCCATTGTGAGACTATCCCACATATATTTATATGTTTTTTGCTGATGGGCATTTGGTTAATGTTCAGTCTGGGGCTGTGATGAATAGAGCTTCTATGATCATTCCTGTACAGGTCTCCTGGTTCACATGTGCACATACCTCTTAGAAATATACTTAGAAGTGGGATTTGGGAGAGCACTGGCTATGCATTTTTGTAACGTTAAGTTATTACACCATTTCCCAAAGCAATCATACAAATTAATATTTTTGCTAGGTGGGTATAAAGTTCCTATTGCTCCACAAAAACTGTGTATTTCAATTTTTTTTTAATTTTAGTCTTCCCAATAAGTATTTACTAGTAACTCATTTGATTTAAATTCTCACTTTCCCTAATGCCTAATGATGCACATCTTTTCATATGTTAATTAGCCATTTGGATATCTTCTGTTGTAGATATTGTTTTTAATAAATCTGTTAGCATTTTCCTTATTATTGAGTAAAAATTCTGTATGTATTCTGGATAAAGCATTTATTATACAGATTGCAAATATCTTCTCCCATTTGTGGCTAGACATCTAATAATTGTTCTAGTATTTAATTTTAATGTATTCCTATTTATCTCCTACTCCTAATTACATATTCAATATTTTGTATTCTTTCTAAAAAGAGAGTCTGCAAATAGTACACTGCAATGAACACTTATAGATAGTCTAATTAATGAAATGGAGTCAGAAAAATATAAAAAACTCTTAAGAAGTTGAAAGGAAAGAATAAACTGATTACCACAAACAATATGATTTTGTACATAGTGAACCTGAAAGAATATCCAAGTAAATTATTAAAATTAATAAACAAGTTTAGCAAAGTTGCTAGATAAAAACTCAATATACAAAACATACAAAAACCCATTAAAACATGTCTATTGTATTAACAAAGAATTCGAAAATAAAATTTAAATAAATATATTATTACAATGGCATAAAATTGATTTTTATGTTCTTAATATTATGAAGATATGATCCTACATAATGTCTGGAAATGTCACTGTTTTATCTTTCCTATTTTATCACCACCTGAAAAATATCCACTTGAATTTTTTTATATGGCACAAGGTAACACTCATGTTTATTTTTCTTTCAAGTAAATATGCAATTGAATTAGCCTCATATATTTTAAAAAATCATCTCTCACTTTTCACAGTGTCACTGCCTTTGTCATAAGTCAGGTGTCTGTGTGGGCACAGGATCATTACTGGACTCTGTAGTATATTTCATTTGTCTGTTTGTATGTTAAGTACATATAATTACTGTAGCTTCCTAGAAAGTCTTACTATCCCTTAAAATACATTTTCCTACCTTTTTCTTAATTTTTAAACTACTATGAAAAGCAGTAAGCTTATTTCAGCAATAATCCTCTAGGATTTGGGATGGATTGGATTAAATCTACATGTTAATTTGGGGAGAACGAACATCTTTGAATTATTGTCTATCAGTCTGTGAAGATGGTATATCTCTCAGAATCTAAAGATGTCTAAATTTCTCTCAATAATATTTTATGCTTTTCTGTGTAGAAGTCTGCACATCTTCCATTAGATTTCTAGCCCTTTGTATATCAGGAAATATAGTGCAAGGCAACATCACCTAAGCTGCATTTTTGGCAATAAAATTCTACTGTATCAGGGATTGGAAAATTAAGGCCCCTAGGCCGAATTCCTGCCCCAACTATTTACCACCTGTTATAAATACAGCATTATTGGAACACAACCACGTCTGATTTTTTAATGTGTCTCAATGGCTGTTTTCATTGCCATGTGGCAGAGTTAAATAACTCCAATAGAGACCTATGACCCACACAGCCTAAATACAGGCCGTCCCTGGGTTACAGACAAAAGAACTCCCTGAAGCCTTTCATCTCACTGAAGCAGGATTTATTGAGCTTGAGGAACAAGATCCTCACTCCTCACAATGAGCGGTTTACAGAGGTTAACTGTAGTGAGAACATCAGCTGCTGGAAGGCCATTTGTGATGAAAAAAAGGAAAAGGCTATGCAGACAATCGTAGATAGCTTTGTCCAGACACCGACTTCAGTGGTGAGCTCCCCTCCTCCAGCAACAGGTCAAATCGGGATTCTCAAGCACCCTCTTTATCCTCTCCAGCACCATCCCTGTCATCTTCCAAATATTTTTAGTTTTATTTATTTAATAAATTATTATTGGATTTTTTTTTTTAATCAAGATAGTCTCACTCTGTTGCCCTGGATAGAGTGCTGTGGCATCACAGCTCACAGTAACCTCAAGTGATTCTCTTGCCTCAGCCTCCTGAGTAACTGGGACCACAGGCACTAGCCATGGTGCCTGGCTATTTTTTTAGAGACGGCGTCTCACTCTTGGTGGGGCTGGTCTCTGACTCCTGAGCTCAGGTGATCCACCCACCTCCCAGAGTGCAGGGATTATGAGGGTGCACCACCGCTCCTGGCCTGTCATATTCCAATTAATGTCAGTCCCCCTCCTCAAAATGCCCCTTCCAGTAAGCAAGACGTTAATGCAGCCTGAGGTGAGTGTTAACTTTTAATATTCTTTTTTGAAATATCTCTTATCTAAACTTTTTGTATGTGCTTGTTTTTATGTTCTGTTTGTTTGAATTAAAAGAGCAGCACAATGGTGTCTGTAACTTCTTATTACAGTACAGAGGTATTATTATTACAGTATGACACTATATTATTAAAACCACATAGGAGCCATTATAGTAGAATTACTATTATTATTACTGTATATGTGCTGTTCATCAGGAATCTGAGTTACACACAAATCTGACCTAACGACATTCTCAGGAACATAATCTTGTCTGGGGACTACCTATTAGTCCTCACCCCTACTTTAAATGCTAATCAGTTTTCTGGGAGAAAAAAAAAGTAGGAAGGCATTTCACTGCTGGATAAATTCAAAAAGTAATATATATCTTTTCATGAACATTTAACTTTTACTCTAATGAGTAAAGAAAAAAGTTCTAGAGTCCTGAGGAAATTATACACACACACACACACACACACACACACACATATACACACATATATATTCAGTTGACCCTTGAACAATGTGGGGGTTAGGGGTACCAGCACCTGCAGAGTCAAAAATCCATGTGTAACATTTTATTTCTCAAAAGTGTAACTAGTAATAGTTTACTTTTAACCAGAAAACTTATCAATCACATAGTCAATTAATACTTTATATATATGATACACATTTACTGTATTCTTCAAAAAAGTAAGCCAGAGAAAAGAAATGCTTGTAAGAAACCATGAGAAAGAGAAAATACATTTACTATTCATTAAACGGAAATGGGTCTTCATAAAAAGGATCATTAAGGGGACCTTCGTCCTTGCTGTCTCTGTGTTGAGTAGGCTGAGAAGGACGAAGTGGGGCTGGTTGTGCTGTCTCTGGGGTGGCAGAGGCAGCAGAAAGTCCATGTACATTTGGACCTGCCCAGTTCAAACCCATGTTGTTCAAAGGTCAATCATGTGTGTGTATATATGTGTATAGATACACGAATAGGGGTGTGTGTGTGTGTATACCAGCTCACATATATACATTAATTTGGTTTTACGCCATTATTTTACAAACATTTTTTTACTCCCAAATCTATTTTTCAACGAAGAACTGCTCATATCTCTCAGCACACTAGAATTCAGTAGATCCCAGTTGGGAAATGCTTGGTGTAAGGTGCTATTTCTGTCCTGTTCTTGCCGTAGAATTGTGTAGTTTCGCGTTTCACCTCTTCCTTGCTTCGATTCTGATCCATCTGCCTCAACAATTGCTTGTAATGACGGGCTGTTGCTACAGCCGGTTTTTACTCCTAACAATGGTTACTAACTTCCCTGCAATCTCTGTAAGGCAATTGTGTGGGAAGCCACAAGGGAATGTTGTTGGATTCTGGCAGAAGTGTAGTCCCGCCTGCACTTTGACCTTTACCAAGTTCCTGGACTTCTGTTAGGTGACTTGTGTTCCTTTATAATCTAGGAGGAAGATGATTTACTTGGGGGGATTATGAGAATAATGAGTTAAGGTTTGTGAAGTAGCTAGCCAGCTTTCTGCAACAGCAAATGTTTTCCAAGGCTCAGTTCTCTGCTGCAAAGGCGCTGACACCGAGTTTTAGGCTGAGGAGGCCACGCTCTCTTACCATGGGTGAGAAGAAGGGCGTCAGAACCACACGTCCCGGTTCTCTTTCTGTTTGCGTCTGTGACACCAGGATGGTTTCTCGACCTCTCCTCCCACCTAGGGAATAGAGATAATCGTGACATTGTCCTTAGTTCTTGTATCTAGTGAGAGGAATGTGCAAAATGCTTGAGGCTTGATGAACGTAGCAACATTATGGTCACAGCAGCGTCATGTAAGAGCACAGTGAGTAGCAAGTTGAGGGGTGCAGCCCGTCACCTTGGAGGGGCCACTGGCTTATTGCATGTTCTGGGTCTGCTCATCTAACCCCCTGGGGGGTCATCTTCAAACTGTGGGTTTGACCTGCATAATATTACTACACATTTTAAAGGGTTTTCTGAGCTACAGCACGTTTTTGCATACTTTATTTCACTTTGTAATCCTAACAGTATATCTCAGCCTCTATGAAATAAGGATTTATGATGACAATATAACTAGAGCAGAACCACTTTTTTTGTACTCCTGACTCCTTCCACGGTATCATTTCTGTAGCCAAATCACTTTCAATGTCCTCCAAGGCCTCCTTGTTAGATAACTATTTTTTATTAACAAACAAATGTCCCAACTCAATGACCCTCCAAGCTAATAAATTTAATTTGGCAGGGGAATTAATCCATTCTAAATGGGTTTCCAAGTTATTTCTGGTGCCTTTAAGTTTTCTGGGCTAGCGTTCACTTTTCTACATGCTGGAATCTCCAGGGCTTTTGGAGCTACTTTGGGTCAATGGGACAGGCTCCACCGCCAGCCTCGAGGCCCCTCTTGAGTTCACGGTTGGCTTATTCCTACACTGCACTGAAGGTTTTGCTGGAGTCGTGCCTGCCCCCCAGAAGAGCCACCGGCTGTTTCTGCAGGCTGGGCTTCTTCGGTTCTTCAATGGACTTTGGAATGAACAGAAGCACCTTTGAGCTACGGATACGCAGACACGTAAAACCACGGGGAAAAAGCAGGTTTGCCAGCAGTAAAAGCAAACCAATGAGAGCGGGGGAAATTTGCCTCTGAAGTGGCTCCAGCCTGCCTTGTCATCACACCTGTTTGCTCTCACCAGCCACCACCAAATCCAATCTGACATGCCCATTGGTTCACATGGCCTGGGAAGAATGTCCTCCTTGGAATAGTAATGTGAAACTAATATGTGACAAGAGAAAAATCCCATTCAATAAGACTTAGATGCAATATTGAATTGTCTTAAAAATAAGATAAGAATTCTGGTGTTTAGTCTCTGCCAATTTGACATTCTGAAAGATGTGTGAACCTGGCGTGGGGTGAGGTTGACATCACTGTGTCAATCTTTTGTTGCTACCATGTCCCTCCAAGCCTCTTTGGATCAGAAAAAAAATCCAGAGAGTTATTTCGGAACTTTGAAATGCATTTTGTTTTGTTTATTTGTTGTTATTTGTGCAGTATTTTAGAGCAGTAATTCCACTTCAAAGAATGTATGCTAGGGAAATAATTTGATAAATACCAATGATAATGATAATTGACAAGGTAGTTGATGCAGTGAGAAGTTCTGACTTACCACTCTGTTATGATGATATATGAAGTTATATTATATTACATTCAACTATATACTATGTATTCCAATAAAATAAAACGTAAAAAAAAGATTGGTGGAGACCGGGCGTGGTAGCTCACGCCTGTAACCCTAGCACTCTGGGAGACTGAGGTGGGTAGATTGCCTGAACTCAGAAGTTCAAGACCAGCCTAAGCCAGAGTGAGACTCCATCTCTAAAAAAATAGTCGGGTGTTGTGGTGGGCGCCTGTAGTCCCAGCTACTTGGGAGGCTGAGGCAACAGGATTGCTTAAACACAAGAGTTTGAGGTTGCTGTGAGCTGTGATGTCTAGCACTCTACTGAGGGTTACAAAGTAAGACTCTATCTAAAAAACAAACAAAAAGACTGAGAGGCACAGAACGGTTAATAGTGTTCAGCTCTAAATGGTGAGATGACTTGTATTTCCTTCTTTTTAAATGAATTTCATTAAATAAAAGTGTGTTACGCTTCTCCTACACACACACACACACACACACACACACACGTATTCTTTCTTGCTCTTTCTCTCTAAATATCTCTCCTCAACTCTCCATTTTAGCAAATGGCTCTATCCCCTTCCCAGGACAAAACAGACAGCTGGGCGTTGTCCCCAAGTTCTCTCTTGCCTTAACCTCACAAGCCTTGCCAAGATTATACAGCCTGTCCACAAAGTTCAAATGCAATTTCATTAAATTATAGATTGTACAGCTTTAATTAAATTGCCTGTGAACTTTATGGACACCCTGTATATCCCCAGACATGGCTGTTACTCCCCTCTCCTCTCCTCCCAGGGACGCCGCCGTCACCTGTCCTGACTATCGCCACTGTCTTCACCACACAGCAGCTGCGGAGGTCTTTTGAACTTGGAGGTCAGAGTCTTCTCTTCTAAAAAGCCCTCAGTGGCATGTGGAGTAAAATCCATGCTCAGCCCCCAAGCCCAGCTTCTCTGGGTGTAGTTGATTCCTGCTTCCTTTTCCAGATTCTCCTCCTGCCGTTTTCTCATGCCTGGCGAGGTCTGCGAGGCCTTCCCCCCATCCTCGGGCACGCTGGAACTTTCTTTCACATGCCTTTTCTGTGGTCAGCACCCTCTTCTCCCACCTCTCCAAGGGCCGGCTCACTCAGCTCCCGCCCATTCTTCCTGAGTCTGCGAAGATATGTTCTCCTCAGGAAGACGTCCCTGCCATTGTGCCAAACACAGGCCCTCTCTTCCTATTAAAGACCCCGCAGGGCCCGGTCATTTTCCCTTTCATAGCATTTCTTTCCACTTGAAATCATCTCAGAGAGTTTCCCCTTGTTTTCTTGTTCACCATCTCTCTCCTTCTGCGTTAATCCGTGTCCCCCACAGAGGCAGGGCCAGCAGGACACACACAGGTGTGTCAGAGATTCGCAGTGAGGAAAGGCTGTGGCCCTGCGGAGGACGGTGAGCCCCACCGCGTGGTCCGCGGGCTGGAGAGCAGCAGAGCCGGGGGCCGTGTGAGAGAGTCCAAGGCTGAGGGCTGAGGGCTGAGGGCCCCGGGAGGGAGCTAGGGCTGCTGGAGTAAGTCCTGGAGTCTGAAGGCCTGAGAACCAGGGTCTCTGATGGCTGGTGGCAGGAGAGCAGGGCTTTGTTCTCTGGGTCCTCCTGTGCTGTGTGATGCCCTCTCTCATCTGGGATGCACTCGGCACCCCTGGCCTTGCCCACGTTCCACAGTCTGGGCTTGGGACTGTGCCTACAGCAAGTCCTTAGTTAACAATAAGGGTACAGTAAGGACTTCCTCTCACGTGAGAAACAAAAAGAGAACAGAATGTTTTAAATGGCACATACCATCATTCACTTAAGGGTAGAGATGGTCTTATTTCTCTTTTTATTTTTAGTGAGACACTGGCCAGGGCTCTGCTAGCATTTGTAAGCATGACTGAGCAGAATCTCCACCTTTTCATGCTATAGGAGGCCCCTAGGGCCTTCGACAGTGTTTGCTTGAGGGCCTAGAGACAGGTGGGACATTGTCCCCACCAACCTTCCTTCAAGTTGTCCTGCACTGTGGTTCTCAGGTAGTCAGAGGAGCGGACCTCACCCTTCTCGTCTAGAAAGGAAGCCCAGCACCTCGTCTGGAGTGTTTACTTTTACCTTGCTTCGGCTTTTTGCTAGAAAGGCAAAGTGGGCCAGAGTGTGGATGTGAGGACAGCTGGACACAAGTTCCAACCACTCTGCTGCTTCTTAGGCGCTGTGTGACTTTGGGCATGTTAATCAACATCTCTGAACTTAACTATTTGATGGGGATGATACACCCCTTCTAAGGGACTTGTCATGGAATCCAATAAAATATCACTGAATCTCCCAAATGAGGCCTAGAAGAGTCAGTGCTCCATAAATATTAATTTTCTAAGGTCTTATTTTGAGCCCTTTTGTCTAAGTGTGGGAGAAGGGTGGATGAAGGAGGAAGGGAGGAGAAGAGAGAGCGGCTCGAAAGACCATATGATGTCTGCAGAGCACAGCAAGCTTCTTGGAAAAGTCATAAAGAGAAAGAAGCAGCATTCAGCCCAGGCTGTGTCCATGACCACGAGCTCAACCCTGCTGTTTGTAAATGGGGACATTTCTGGAACTGCAAATATTAGACCAAGGCAAACGTGGCTTTTGTGAATTTTTTTCTGGGCTGCTTTCTGAGAAGTGTTGCTCTGTGTGCCAGCCCCCCACCTCTGTGCCTGCTCCTGCCTCTGGAATGTGGCCTCCATGGCAGAGTCTGAATTGTTACCAGGATGATGAAGATGTTCTTGGCTCAGAATTTGCTGACTTGGACCTGAATGGCTAGTCAAGGCTTTATGATTAGAGACTCCTGGTGCTCAAGGGCAGCTCTGGCACCAAGGTGGAATAAAATTTGCCAGCGCCAAGGAAGTTTGCCCACCCCCTCATCCCCATTTGAAATTTCCATTCATTTTCAGTATCTCCAAGGCATCCAGTTCAAGGGCCGCAGGGCTGTTGGTCACAGTATTCGCTGGCATATCTCTGACCTCAGAAGATCCTCTTAGAAATGTGGTTTAGTGAAACTGCATACACCTGAGTTCTGATCCTATCTCTGCTACTTACTTAATGTGAGCTTGGATCAGTCACGTCACTTTTCTGAGCCATAGTTTCTTTGAAGGGCAGAAGGGTCAAGAAAGAGAAAAGAGAGTGAGACGCATCTACCTTCACTGTGTAACAAACCACTCAAAGCCTTAGCGGCTTCAAACGACAATTTATTATCATCTTTTAGGACTCCATGGGTTGACTGGGCTCACCTGGGCAGCTCTTGCCTTGAGTGTGAGGAGAAATGATGAATCTGCCACCCATACAATAAGATTTAAACTCACTTGTCCCAATAACTGATCAAACCATAAAATATCATAAAGACTAGAATATTTGTACAACACAATTAGGAAGTTTGATTTAATAAATACATAGCGATCTCCATGCCAAACCTTTAATGAATATGCTTTTGCTCAAGAACGCACAGAATATTTATGAAACTGCGCACTGGGTCATATAGCCAGACTCGAAAAATATTAAAGAAGTGCTGTCACAAAAACTTTGTGCTTGGGCCACACACCATTAAGTTAAAAATAAATTGAAATGAAAATTAAGACATGTATTTATGTCTATGTTGGCTAAAGATTTTGAATCAGTGGTTAGAAAATCTAACCCTCCTCTGCCCCCAAATAGACACGCAAACCTCGTAGGACCCAATCAAAAAAAACCCAAATTATTCTAAAGACCTGAGAAGCAAAAGCAGCACAGAGACCCTTTTCTCTCTCCTTGGTACACATTTCCAAGGGAGTCATTTAAAGACAAGGTTGCAAACTGTGGACTGGGGTTTTTCCTGGAATATGAAATTAGCGATGGATGCGTAAAGCTGATGACTTCCTGTTCATCCTCAAGGTCTCCAAAGAAGGCACAATGGGTCTCACAGCCACCAGCCAGCACGTTACCACACCCCCGAGCTGTGCGCACAGGGCAGGAGAGCACAGATGAGCAGGGGTTGTAGGTATCGCCAACTTTGCACACTACGTTGTCTCTCGGACATCAAGTGTATTTTTATTACCCCTTATTTTGAATATATTTTCCTACATTTTCTTGTAGCAGTTTAAAGTTGGGATTCTCTCATTAATGCTTTAGCCTTCCTGAAATGGGTTCCTGTGCATGGTAGGGGGAGGAATCCAATCTTATTTTATTTTCCTTTATGGACAACCAGCACAAGCTCTTCCTTGCTGCACTCCCCACAAAACCAGGAGGTCAGATGTCAAGTTTCCATGATTGCCAGCGCCATGCAGGGCTCCTTCTTCTGTGAAGGGGGTTGGAGATCCCAGAGAGATTCACAAGTGTGATGAGAAAGTGCAGGAAGGAGGCGAATGCCTCAGATTTCACTGGAGGGACTCCATAGATGACGCCTAGAAAAGAAAAATGAAGCACTCTCCGAGTACTATGTCCAGAACTCAAAGTGCTATCAAAATAATGAGCTAAATGGTAAGTTGTTAACTCAGGGGAAAGTACTGGTGTGAAAGAAGGGGAGGAGAGTCTGGGCTTATTCTATAGATCTTTTAAACTGAGAAGATAGATGGCCTTGATGAAAATAAAAGCAACAAGTAAATACTGTCAGACCACATGTCCGGGTGGGTTTGCGCCATGAAAGGCTGCGAGCCCGCGGCTGAATGTTGGTACGACGGGGTCCCTGGGCTGGTCATGTCCTCTCATTCTTTTCTTAACTTCACGGATCAGCGAGAGAGGTGCCAGTTGGGACGAGAACACAGGGGCCTGGTTATGGATTAGCAATGCTTCACTTTTGTAGCTAATTATGGTGTTAATCACTATGGGTTTTATACACTTGTGTATGTCTAAAATATCTAACAGAAATTTCTTACTATGGGCAAATGTCACCACAGGGCCCTGTAATATGACACTTGCCTGTTTAATCTGTTTTCTCCACTGAACTGAGGAGACAGAACATGGGCCTTCCGCAGTCTTCCCTCACCTTGGACTTCCCAGCCTCCAGCACTGGGGGAAATCAATTTCTGTTGTTTATTATCTTCCCAGTCTGTGCATTCTGTTAGAGCACCTGGAACAGACTAAGACGCTGGTGTGAGATTTTCGTCATTGTTTTTATTATTCAAGAGCAACTTGAAAATCATCTTTGCACGCACTCGGGGTATATAGACAGATAGAACCGGGTTTGGCCTCTTAAGATTTTTTTCAGAACTTTTCTGTGTTTGAGTGTCTACATCCTTCTATTCTTACCACAGCTGCACACACAAACATGAGTACATGCCTGTATCCGTGCACGCACACACATACACACATGAACAGTGCGTGTGCACACTTCATGTGCACACACAAACACATGGACAGCATCGTGCATGGGTGTGCACACAGACACACACACAGGCGCACACATACATGCTTGTGCACGTCTGCATGACCATGTGTTCACATGAGTACGTGTGTGTAAACACACATGGGCGTGCGTACATGAGGGCCAACATCCTCCCTAACAGGAACCGCGTCCCCACATTTTCGTCAGACCTCACTGCCTCCTCTGCGTCTTCCTTGTCATCCCTCCTCTCACTGATTTTTAACAAGGTTAATGATAAAAGGCAAGCTGATACAGCTGACTACATGCCGGGTTGCAGGTGACTGCAGGCGAGGCAGCGGGGGAATAGGGAGTCACAGAAGGGGACCCAGCCCGCTCCTGGGCTGATCTTGGGTGCCGTCTGTAATACATGAGCTCGTGGGTTCCGTGATTTTAAATTCCACTCCCATGTTATGGCTCTGGGGCTTCTCTCTCCAGCCCAGACTTCCTGCGCCAAGTTTACATGAACAACCACATAATTGTCATCTTCACTTGGATGTCTCAGACATCTCCAACGTCATGTGACAGAACGAGAACACACCCCCACCCCGACGCACTATAAACACTTCTGAAGAGGTTATCTACCCACTCCTTTCCCCTGCCACCTGAGGACACAGCATTCGTTCCCACCAGAGAATGGGACAGTAAGTCACCATCTTGGAAGCAGGGAGGGCCCCTCTCGCACCTGGGACCTCCCAGCCTCCAAACTGTTCTTTATCAATTGCCCAGTCTGTGACATTCTTTTATAGCAGAACAAACTGGGACACACCTATAATCCGATCCGCCCAAACAACCCCTGTAAACTGCCCAGGGGATGTTCTTCGGGCACGTTTCTCCAAGTGCATTTGTGCATTTACATGTAGAACCAAGAGGAGCTTCACAGTACACATGTCACTGGCTAGCCTGCTTTTCTCAAGGTCCACATCCGTCCACCCATATCCTAATATTTAGTGGTTACCTGGAATCACCATGTGACAGGAACATAAAGTCATGTCTCTCATCAACCTGGGGCCTTGGGATGTCAGATCGTCTCTACTTGCTCACTTTCATGAATAAGCTGCAGTAGATATTCTCACATCTTTTCACACTTGTCTAAATAGTTCTGTAGGATTAATCCCCCCACATTTTTTTCATTAAAGATAAATACACTCTTAAGAACTCAGCATAGATTGCCAAGCTGTTCTTAGGAAATTTGCCTCTGTGAGCAAAAGCTGAGTTCCCCTTTCTCCCAGTAGAACAGGAAAACAATTGTATTTCATTATTGTTTTATTTTCTATTTTTTTTCATTACTGGTAAATTAAACTATTAAATATGCCTTTTGATCATGTATATATATATTTTCTTTTGAAGATGACCAGTCTATATTCTCTGCCTATCTTTCTATTGGAGCATTTGCCTTTTTTTCCCACTGATATAAAAATATTTGTATAAAAATACGCTTTGGTCAATTATTTTGCAAAAAAGTTCTATTTAAGTTCCATTAAAAGTTAACATTTTAACTTTGTTTTCAGTGTTTGGTTCCTCTTTGCAACCACTCAGAATCTGTTTAGCATGACGCAGCCATATTTAGTCCTGGTTTCTTTTATGGCGTGTGCCTTTGGGGGTCAGGCTTTGAAAACCCATCACCACCCCGTGATTAGGGGAATGTAAACCAGATGTCAGCGCAGGAGCAGTCACCGCAGCTGTGGCTTCTGTCTCTCAGGCTCTGTATGTAGGAAGCTCACTCCATTCACCAGTTTCAACAATAAATCCATTCACACCGATTGTTTTGTGACAGCTGGGGGAGGGCAGAGAGAGGGTTTTATGATGAGGAGAGCATCACCGTTTAGTACAGGGCATCCCACTGTCTTTTTTTATTTTTGCCAAAATCTCTCTGTTTTTCTGTCTCTGGTGAACACCGAAAGTTCTCTTATTGTGCAGAGCAATTAACAAGCCACTTTTGATGTGTGAGCATCTCGTGAGGGTCTTGGCCCGAAACCCAAGCAGCTTATCAAGCATTTCTTTGAAACAAATGTGCTACTGTCTTCCAAAGATTTCGGCAAATACATCCTTTCCTCCACCCCGTTACATAAATATATTGCTATATGTTCAGTTAGGGGCTTTGCTAGTCTTCTGCTCCATTGTGAATATGCACCCACTTATAAACTGCCTTTGTGTCTGGAAAGTAGTCTCTCCTGTAGCCAGCGGCCACCCCCAGACCCGGAGCTGCAGGAAGACAGCAGGTACATTTGCTCCTCTTTGCATCCGCAGTCTGACAGGGTAGGGAGTGTGTGTATGAGAGAGAGACAGTCCCTGCTTTAGTCTAGCATCCTCATCTTAAGAATTTGGGGCACAGAAGGGACATCTTCCCAATTACTATGGGACCATTACTGAGCTTGAAAGAAACCAAACACAAAGGATCACATATTATATGATTCCATTTATATAAAATATCCAGAATAGGCAAATGGGGGGAGGTGGGGTAGGGATATCTAAGGGATGTGGAATTTCTTTTTGGGGTGATTAAAATGTTCTAATTTTTTTTTTTTTTTTTGCAGTTATGGTTGTACAACTCCAAGAATATAATAAAAGCCACTGAATTGTACAATTTAAAAAAAAATCACTTTTGTAGGGTGGGGCATGGTGGCTCACACCTATAATCCTAGCACTCTGGGAGGCCAAGGTGGGTGGATCATCTGCGCTCACAAGTTTGAGACCAGCCTGAGCCAGACTAAACACCCCGTCTCTAAAAATAGCCAGGCGTTGTGGTGGGCACATGTAGTACCAGCTGCTTGGGAGGCTGAGGCAAGAGAATCACTTGAGTGTAATAGTTTGAGGTTGCTGTGAGCTATGCTGGCACCATAACATTCTATCCAGGGTGGTAAATAAATACATAAATAAATAAAATCGCTTTTGTAACAAAAGGAACAGCCTGAAAAGGGATGAAATGTTTTTCACAAGCTATCTCTTCAAAACTTAACCCACTCTTTTTTGGAATTGATATCTGTGACTCTGTCCAGGGCCCACGGTCAGAGGGCAGGGGAGTGTCCTGTGATCTTTGTACTGTAGGAGATAGCTCAACAGCATGTCTGGGCAGAAGTTGAGAGACCGTCTTCAACAGAGATGGGATGGACCAGAACCATCAACAGCAATAGCCAAAAGTAGCAGATCTCCCGCTTGAAAGCTCTGTGTATCTGCTCAGGGGGAGACAATGGTAGTTTAAGATGGGAGTCTAACATTCTCCTCATGTGATCGCAAGTTAATAAACTTCTCTTTCCTTCTCTTCAAACCCCTTGTCCTTGCTCTTCAGATGTGGCTTCAGAGACAAGTGCTGAGCTTTCGGTAACACTTTGGTATAGAGTTTCCAGGGCCTCATTTTAGCATTGGATTTGGAAGCTCAGTATATTCCCCTCCTGTGTATTACCCTGACCTTTGAACAGGAAGGATATGACCCTCAGGGTGCTGGTAATAGCTTCTCCTTTGGCAGGGGAGATTTGTCTGACAGGGTAGGGAGTGTGCATATGAGAGACCGAGCCCAAGAGAGGACTGACAACTTCACTTGGGCCCTGAATTAGCTTAGTGAGAAGGCGGCTGGGTCCTCTGGCTTCCCATTTATAGGAGCCAGTAGATCTCAATTTTCTTTGAGCAAATTAGGTCAAAACTGAAAGGGTCCTGGCAGATACAGTCCCCCAACTTTTTAAAGGACTTTGTAGATAAATATTACTCTTTTCTAACTCCTGATAAATTATGTCTCAGCCGGGTCAGAAGGCAGGTCACTTTCCTGATTTGATCTATCACTTCTTAAACCCCGTGGCCCCGTGACCCACCCTGCTTCCACGCTGGCCCCGTGACCTACCTGCTTCCACACTGGCCCCATGACCCACCTGCTTCCACACTGGTGACATGAGCCTAGCAGTCTCACTTCATCGCTGTTAATTCCCCTCTTCCTCTGAAAATAGTGCTAAGCATCCTTAATTCCCAGGATGATTGTGGTGACCAAGGAAGACTTGCAGTCGGAAAAATCTGAAGTGCTCTATAAATGTGGGATGACAGCTTTGTGTTCTGGAAATCTGAGCAGCCAACAAGACTTCTGTAGTACTGTAAATGTGGCTTTTACAGCTCCTGGAGGAGCCAGTAGAATATAATAGTTTGTTAAAACATCTGTGGTAAATTAGACTCGCCCCAAAATTCCATTTGAGAATTAGCACAGAGTGGCACATGCCAATAACCACCTACGTCTGAAGTTGTCTACTGATAATGTGCATTTTCATATGGTCTTTCCAGAGTCTTACAGGAATCTTTTGAAAGGCAGGATAAAGCAATAGAAGTATATATCTTGCCACTGTAAAATAAGGTATGATGAGGGGAGCTCAATAATAAACTAATAAATAGACTTTTGAAGCATTCTCTATGTGCCAGGCACCATGCTAAGAATTCTATAAGGTTTTCCCAGCTAAATTGCACACCATCTTGTAAGTTCTTTTTCAGATTTTATAGAGGATGAAATCGGGGCTCAGAGAAGCACCTTCCAGCCCTGGATCATAGCACCAGCAGCCGAAAGGGAAAATCCCAGGAAAAATGTGCTCTCTTGGTGAATGTGCCCTGGGAAGCCTTTGTAGAAGGTACAACAGCTGGAGTGGATGTCTCAGGGTAGGCAGAGCGTGGACATGGAGAGGTCTGAGAAAACTACGGTGGAGCGTCCACAACAACAGACAAACACAGACGTGCACAGCAAGACATGTGAACAGGACCCAGAAAGCACAATCGGCTGAGCGTGCTGTCAGAAGTCACAGGAAAATTAACATCAGAAAAGCAGTTTGGGGACAGAATCTGGAGGACGTTCCTTGCAAGTCAAGAGCCTGAGCTTATTTTGTAGGCAACGGGGGAGAAAAGAAACGTTAAAGCCATGAAATAGCTCATGAAAATTCCACTGCGATGGCCATTCCACCTGCCAGGTGCAGGGCGGGGAGGAGGGGCCGGTCCCAGGGTCAGGGAGGCGGAGCAGGAGGCTACACCAGCACAGCGGCAGGGCAGGCTTCACGCCCACAAGTAAAATGTGCCGAAGCTAAGGAGGCCTTTTTCTGATGACCTATTTAAGACGTTTTGGTTTAGTTTGGTTTGTCAGCTTTGTTGTTGTAGAGGATCAACCCTGGCTCAGAATCTCCTGATGCTGCAATTGTTTTTCACATTTCTCAGACAGACAGGCAGAGGAAAGGCTGCCTACCCTGCAGCTTCTTGAGATTTCTTCATCCACAGGCTCCCTCTTCTTGCCAAGAATGTGAGTGACTTGAGCCAGCCTGTCCTGGCAGTGTTCCCTTATTCCTGCCCCAGAGCCCAGCCCCCATCACCTCTCACCAGAGCCCAAGCTCCATTCAAAGTCAGAAAACGTGCCGATCCTCCCAGCCTACCATCTGATCCTGTCTTCCCTCCCAGCTCAGTGAGTTTGGCCTTCTGGCTGAAAACTGAATATTTTGGACTTTGAAGAAAACATGCTCTGTTTCCCCTGATGGCATCTCCAGTGTGGAGGGAAATAGACTGGTCTTTGTTACTCTGTCCCCAGGAGAAGATTATGGGCCGTGCCCAAAGCTGGGGGTGGGGGTGGGTGGCAGGAGGTGAGGTCTGGTCAGTTGACTTAGCATAAGGCCTGTATTGTCCTGGTGGCCTCTTCTGGAGAAACAAAACTCTCCACGGAGCTGAGCTGCCCACTTGGGCTCAGAGCCGGGCAGGCCTGATTCCCCAACATTTCTACAAATGTTCCTCACCCTTCTAGATTCCTTTGGAGTAGGAACAAAAAGTCAATAGTGACATGCAAAGTGGCATCTTCCTCACCTGAGACGTTTTGTGAAATAAAAGGTAAAGCAGAGAAAGGAGCACGGCTGAGAAACCTTAGGCCTTGGGGCACATGTGACCTTCTGGATTCGCGAGTCAGGCTTGTTGGCTGAATCCAGGTTGTATGGAACAAATCCACGTATTCAAGGGGGTGCAACAGAACGATGAAGCTTTTCTTGCCAGTGAGCGGAAGACAAAATCATCCCCACGCTTACATGGTGAATATTCTATTTTGGGGATCCAGGACTTAACTATTGCAATGGCAAGTATGAGGAGGAGATATAATTAAAAATACAAACAAACCCAAACTGCTAGAAAAATAATAAAATGACAGGTAGAGACAGGTGCTGGGGAGAATTAAAAAAAGGTATTTTTTTCAGCAAGTGACAAAGTAGATACTTTAGAAGCAGGGGTTCTTTGCCGCGCCTCCTGGCAAATGTGATGTTCAAATTTTACACACCCCAGGCATACACATGTGCATGTGTCTCTTTATTATGACATTTTAAAGCATATTCAAAGGTCAAGGAATAATGTGATGAACCTTCATGTGCGGTAGCATCAATGTTACCAGTATTTTGATGACCTTGTTTTTATTTACCTCTCTTACATTCCCTCTCATCTGTTTTTGTTGTTGTTGGAGTATTTTATAGCAAACTCAAGCCATCATATCATTTCTCTCATAAATACTTCTGCGTTTCTAGCACACAAGGATAAAAAATACTCTCAGAAAATTTAGAGTATCATTCATACATCTTAAAAATGAGTAAGTATTGCTAATACTGTCCCATACCAAACCTATTGTCAAATTTCCCCTAATTTCTCAATTATACCTTTTAGGGCTGGTTTGATCAAATCAGGTGAAGACACAGAATATGAACTGAGATTGTAAGTGGCAAGAAGGAACAGGTACCAGAGGACATTGGAAAGGGCCACCAGAGCATAAGAAGCAGCCAGTATAAGGCCCCAGGTGGGAGATGGGTCAAGGTTCTTGGCACGTATAATAAAGGGGCATTACGGTGCAGAAGAGGAAGACCCTGTCATGAGTCTGGAGAGGACACATGTTAAATAAGGCTTCCTGGAAGAGGCCTTCACGTTGGGCAGGACCATTAGTGCAACGCTACAACCACGTGTAGAATGCAGAAGGCAGAGACTCAATCCTTTGCTGTAGTCAAGTAGGCGAGGGGAAGAGACAGAGGGTGGACAGGGGGCACGGTGGGTCCCACCTGAGGATGCCTAACTTGCCAGGTCCAGCAAGGAGTAAATGCCTCCCAGGGTCATCCTCTGGTTGTTACTGTTTTACAGCTGAAAATCCAGACTTTTACAGTCTTAAGTTGCTGTTTAAAATGGTGGTGAAGACCTTGGACTGAGGAATTTTGCTTGTATTTGAATCCTGGTTTCACCATTTACTGGCTGTGTGACCTCTGAAAATGTTATTAACTTCTCTGAGCCTTGGCAATGAAAATATTCATGAGCCCTAACAAAATGCCACTGACTGGGTGATTTATAAATAACAGAAATTTATTTCTCATCATTCTAGAGGCTAGGAAGTCCAAGATCAGAGTGCTGGAAGATCTGGTGTCTGGTGAAGCTCATTTCCTTAGGGTGCTCTGACATCTTAGCAGCTCTCTGAAGCCTTCTTTATAAGGGTATTAATTCTATTCACCAGGGTGGAGCCCTCACAGCCTAAGTGCCTCCTATAGACCCTACCTCTTAACACCATCACCTTCAGGTTTAAGTCCTAACACAAATTCCAGAGAGACACATACATTAAAAGCATAACAGCAGTTGATAATACCCTTTGTCATAGGCAGGACAGTGGCCCTCCAAAAGATGTGTCTGTGTCCCAATCGGTGAAACCTATGAATATTACCACATTTGTTTATTAAGAGAGTCTTGGCAGATGTAATTGAAAGAAGGATCTTAAAATGAGGTCATCCTGGATCATCCAAGTGGGCCTGAAATCCAAGAGGCACTTAGGAGAAGGTCACGTGAGGCAGAGGTGGAGATCAAGGTCACGTGAGGCAGAGGTGGAGATCAAGGTCAGGTGAGGCAGAGGTGGAGATCACGGTCACGCGAGGCAGAGGTGGAGATCAAGGTCACGTGAGGC
>CAUYPK010118035.1:0-85119 GCA_963574355.1 Loris lydekkerianus
GTTTGCAGTCTCACTGCTGCTTGTACTCACGGTTGCCTGTGTGATTAGGTTGATCGAACACACACAGCCACTTGCCAGTTTTCCACTGTTTTTGTCCACCTCCTGGGGTCCAGAAGTCCCTTGCTGGTTCCCTGTATCCTCAAAGGGATGATCGTAGGCAGATCCCACCGGCCAGAGATGTCTAGAGTCTTGTCTCCCCAGGCTCTCCATGCCCAGTTGCAGGGAAGCTGTTACTCAGCCACCATCTTTAATCCAATCCCAGGTTTACTCTCTTATACTGCAGAAAATCCTCCAGAAAATCTCTAGAAAGAGTATGTAAAAAATAAATTTTGCAGTCTTTGCATGTAGGAAAATATCTTTAATTTTTTCTAATTTTAAAACAAAGATATTTTCCTACTAGCAAAGACTACAAAACTTATTTTTGTTGTCTAGATTGACAGTTTTGTTCTCTAAACTCTAGATTGACAGTTTGCCTCAGTACAAAATTCTGAGTGGAAATAATTTGTACTCAGTTTTTCAGTGTTTTTTTCTGTTATTCACTAGGATTATGTTGCTGTTGAGAAGACTAATGCCATTTTGATTACTATATCATTACATATTACCTTTTTTAAATTAAATATACTTGTACATTGATGCATCATTTATGAGATTCAGTGTACTGATTTGATATCCAATGTGAAATGCTTACATTGAACTAAGTAACACATCCATCACAATTATACTCTTTTCTTAATAGTTTTGAAATGTACCACTGCATCATGCACGTTAGGTGACGTCCCACCAAATACCCTTTGTCCTCCCACCTCAACCACCCCTCCCCTCTCTCTCCTCTTCTCTTCTACTTTCTGGACTATGGTAATGTTTGTTATGTTTTACCATTCATATGAATGTGTAGGTGACTACATATTTATTTCAAGGTAGTATTGAGTACATTGGGTACTTTTTTTTCCATTCTTGAGATACTTTACTAAGAAGAATATGTTCTAGCTCCAACCAAGTAAACATAAAAGATGTGATGTTTCCATCTTTTCTTATGGCTGCATAGTGTACATATACCATAATTTGTTAATCCATTCATGAATTGATGGGAACTTGGGCTGTTTCCATGTCTTGGCAATTATGAATTGAGCTACAATAATCATTCTGGTGCAAATGTCTTTGCTGTAAGATAATTTTTGATCATATGTGTATATACCTAGTAGAGGAATTACAGGATCGAATGGTAAGTCTACTTTTAGTATCTTGAGTATTCTCCAAACTTCTTTCCAAAAAGGTCATGTTATCTTGCATTCCCACCAGCAGGGCAGAAGTTTTCCCTTCTCTCTGTACCCACACCAACATCTATAGTTTTGGGATTATGTGATGTGGGCTAATCTTACTGGAATTAGATGATATCTCAAAGTTTTGATTTGCATTTCTCATCTCTCTGATGAGTAGAGATGATGAGCATTTTTTTCATGGGCTTGTAGGCCATGTGCCTGTCTTTATCAGAGAAGTTTCTGTTCATGTCTCTTGCTCACGTAGAAATGGAGTTATTTGTTCTGTTCTTATTGATTAATTTGAGTTCTCTGTGGATTCTAGTTATCAGACCTTTGCTGGAAGCGTAAACTCCAAAACTCTTCTCCCATTCTGAAGGTTGTCTGTTTGCTTTACTTACTGTGCTCTTGGCTGTGCAAAAGCTTTTTAGCTTGATCAGATCCAAGTAATGTATTTTTGGTGTTACTTCAATTGACCGGGGGCTGGGGGGCAGGAGCCTCCTCATAAAATATTCTCCCAGGCTGATTTTGTCAAGTGTTTTCCCTGTACTCTCTCTAGTATTTTTATAGTTTCACGTCTCAGGTTTAAATCTTTTAGCCAGTGAGAATTATTTTTTGTTACTAGTGAAAGGTGTGGGTCCAGTTTCAGTCTTCTACAGTTTGCCAGCCAGTTCACCCAGCACCATTTGTTAAATAGGGAGTTTTCCCCCACTGAATATTTTTGATAGTCTTGTCAAAGATAAAATAATTATAAGTAACTGGGTTCATCTCTTGGTTCTCTATTCAGTTCCATAAATCTACCTCTCTGTTTTTGTGCCAGTACAATGCCATTTTGATCACTGTAGATTTCTAGTATAGCCTGAAGTCTGGTAACCTGATACTACCTGATTTGTTTTCATTTCTGAGTAATGTCTTGGCTATTTGAGGTTTTTTCTGATTCCATATAAAGCAAAGCACTATTTTTTCAAGCTCTTTAAAGTATGACAATGGTGCTTTAATCGGGATTGCATGAAATCTGTAGATTGCTTAGGGTAGGATGGACATTTTAACAATGTTGATTCTTCCCAGCCATGAGCATGGTATGTTTTCCCATTTATTAACATATTTAGCTATTCCTTTTCTCAGAGTTTTATAGTTCTCTTTATACAGATCTTTCACATCCGTTGTTAGGTAAATTCCCAGATATTTAATCTTCTTTGGCACCACTGTAAAAGGAATAGAGTCCTTGACTATATTTTCAGCTTGACTATTGTTGGCATATATGAAAGCTACTGATTTATAAGTATAGATTTTTGTATCCTTAGATACTGCTATATTCCTTGATCACTTCTAAGTGTTTTGTAGTTGAGTCCCCTGGGATTTTCCTGGTATAGGATCATATCATCCATGAAAAGTGAGAGTTTCATCTCCTCTGACCATATATAGATACCTTAATTGCCTTCTTTTGCCTGATTGTGATGGCTAAGACTTCCATTACTATGTTGAATAGCAGTGAAGACATTGGGCACCCTTACCAAGCTCCTGATCTAAGTGGAAATGTTTTCAATTTTACACCATTCAATATGATATTGGCTGTAGGTTTGCTGTAGATGGCTTCTATCAGTTTAAGAAATGACCCTTCTAAGGCTATTTTCTGATCATGAAAGGATGCTGTATGTTATCAAAATCTTTTTCTGCATCAATTGAGAGAATCATATGATCTTTGTTTTTTATTTTATTGATGTGATGTATTATATTTATAGATTTGTGTATGTTGAACCAACCCTGTAACCCTGGAATAAAACCAATTTGATCATGGTGTAAAATTGTTTCGATGTGTTGTTGAATTCTGTTTGCTAAGAACTTATTTAATATTTTTGCATTGATATTCATTAATGATACTGGTCTATAATTTTCTTTCTTTGTTGGATCCTCTCCTGGTTTAGGGATCAGGGTGATATTTGCTTCATAGAATGTGTTTGGAAGTATTTCTTCTCTTTCTATCCTTTGCAAAAGGTTGTATAAAATAGGTATGAGTTCCTCTTGAAAGGTTTGATTCAATGTGAAGCCATGTGGTCCTGGACTTTTCCCTTTTGGAAGATTTCACATTGTTGATGCTATTTCAGTGATTGACATAGGTCTATTCAAAATTTCTAATTCTTTCTGGTTGAGTCTAGATGACATGCTTCCAGGTATTTGTCCATTTCCATTGTGCTGATCATTGTGAAGGATGGGTCTGAGAATATCCTGGAGACCTGGTTTAGTTTATAGAAAATTTCCTCAACATGTGTATGTCATTAAACTATTTGATTTCTCCATCACAAATGAAACTCAGTTTAGCTGGATACAGGATTCTGGGCTGAAAGGTATTTCGTTTTATGGAATTGAAGGTCAATGACCATCCTCTTCTGGCTTGAAATGTTTCAGCTGAGAGATCTTTAGCCATTCTGATATTTCTCCCATTGTAGGTAATGCTTTTCTTACATCTGGCTGCTTGTAGAATTTTCTCTTTCATCTTAACTTTGGCATAGTTAATCACAATGTTCTAGGAAATGCTTTATTTGGATTGAGTCTAGCTGGGGTTCTGAAACTGTCTACTATCTGAATTTCTGTATTTCTTGCCATGCTTGGGAAATTCTCTTCCATAATCTCTTGGAGTAGAGCATCTGTGCCTTTAGGACCATCTTCTTTTCCTTCAGGAATTCCTAAAGATGAATGTTTGATCTTTTGGAGTGATCCCACAACTCTCTCAGGGAATGATTAGTTTTTGCTCTACATTTGTCTGCCTCATTGAGCATTTGGGCACATTCAAAAGCTTTGTCTTCAGTTTCAGAGATCCTTTCTTCTGCCTGTTCAACTCCATTACTGAGGAATTCTACTGTATTTCAGAGCTCCTTGACTAACTTTTTCATTTCCTTGAGCTCTGCTATCTCTTTTCTCATTATGTCCTTATCTTTTGTGACTTTGTCTTTGAATTCATTACTTTCTTGAGACAACTTTAGAACTCTTTGGATTTCAAATTCTAACTTTTCTTCCATTCTCTTCATCTTATTTGTCATCCATATCCTGAATTTGATTTCTGATATTTCAGCTATTTGTCTATGCATTATGCATGACATCTTCACTTGTATCTCCTTTGTCATTCCCGGGGGGAGGGGGTGTGTGTGATCTACTCTGATTATTCATGTTACCAAAGTTTTTCTGTTGGTTTTACACTACGTTTATTTTCCACTGTTTGGTTATTAGAACTGGTAGGATGAGATTGAATTGGGATTCCCAGGTAGTAGAGATAATCATTGCCTTACCAAAGCTCTATGCTTTGTAATTGTGGCTTATCTCCTACAACCTTATCAAAGCCCCTTTCAGAGTTTTGGCCAGAGACTCCATGGACCTACTTGGTGAGATAGTGCAAGCTAGCTCTGTTTTGATATCAGCCAACTTCTACCCTATCCTAAGAAGCCATGATATTAGGTTTAGATCTCAGTTGTGAAGAGGTACAGACAGCTGTGGTGCCCAGCCCTCATTCTACAGGTCTTTTCTGCTACAGAACTTCAAAGGTCAGCCTCAGAGTGTCCCCAGGTGGACATCCCCAGACATAAGTTCCATTTAAATTATCTAAGGCAGTGGAAACGCTGCTCAACAGAGAGGTATCCAAGGGTCTCCAACAGCACAATTGGAGCCAGGGACCCACACCCCTGCCTGCCAGACTCAGTCCACACTGTTGTCTACTTTTCTGCTCACAGGCCCAGTTGGAGATGGGGACCACGCCCGCACCCACTGGTCTCAGTCCACACCCCAGCAAGCCTCTGCTTGCCAGACCAGTTGGAGTCAGGGGACCACACTCCACCTGCAGGTCTCAGTCCACACCCAGCAAGCCTCTGGAGTCAGGGGAACACACTCACACACACAGTTCTCAGTCCACTTCCAGAGACTTGCCAGCTCTGTCTTTTGGAGTCAGGGGACCATGCCCTTGTCCTCAGGTCTCAGTCCACACCTGGCAAGCCTCTGCTTGCAGGCCCCGCTGGGCCTGGGGACCAGTCCTGCCCACCGAACTCAGTCCACACTGGGCAACCAATCTCCTGCTATGGGTGCTGTCAGAGCCAGAGGTTCTGTACCCCTCCTCCCACCATACACAGCCTGAACTGAGGGTCAACAACACCACTGGCCAGGCAAAGACATAACCAAGGGACCATTCCTCCTCCCTCTGAGTGCCCCTTTCTTCCCACACCCTCTTTCTTCCCCACTAGTCACAGATTCCATCCTGATGGTTGGTGGTCCACACTATGCCCAGATCTCTTAATAAAAGACCAAATACCCTGCATTCTGTAGGGAGAAGAACTTCAGACCACCATGCAAGGGAGGAAGGATGAACTTGGGGTTTGGAATTGTGGAGGGAAATTAATGCCTGGTAGGGTGGTATCTAGGTTCGCAAGTGGGACCTCCCGGAGAAAAAGACCTGGTGTTTAGCAGCTCTCTCCAGTGAGGTAAAATGAGAGGTCTTTTGTTCCCTGCTCACTCACAGAGAGCCCAGGGCACACCTCCCCCTTGGGCTTTGTACCTGTAATTTGTTTTCTTGAATGCTCTTCCTTGGAGTTACAGCTTGACAAACTTCTTTCTTGGCTCAGCTCCCTTTGGCTTCATAGAGTCTGATTCTGTCCAATTTTTCTCCCTCTGATCAGGAGCCTCTGCCGAGGGTTGCTACCAGTCAGCCATCTTCCCAGAATCCTCCTTTTTCTGAAGATTTTTAAGGTAATATTTTTATTTCCAGTGGTGTCATAATTCTAGAAAATGTGACTTGACTGAATCTTTTTTCTTTTTTTTCCTCACTCATAAGCATTCAGTAGACCCTTTTCCCTGGAGATATCGGTTTTTAGAAATTTTCTCATATTATTTATTTGATAATATTCTTTCTATTTGCCTTGTTTCTCTCTCTGAAACCACTCATGATTGAAAACCCTCATGATTGATTTTTTAAAATTTTTTCTTACTTTATTACCATTTCTTTGACTTTTATATTTGTTCCCAGGAAAAATTCATCAATTTATTTTTGACCTTTATATTTACAATTTTAAACACATTTATTTTTTTAGATTTTTTAATAATTTTTTACAGAGTAATTTCTATGTACACAATCCTATTTTCTGTGAATAGAAACAATTTTATTCCTTCCTTTCCTTCCTTTTTTGTTTCCCTCCTCCCTTCTTTCATTTCTTCATTCTATCATTTCTTCTATTCTCATTTTTTCCTTTTCCTTTTCTTTCTCTTCTTCTTTATTTATTTATTTATTTTTTTTCATTCTTTATTGCATCACCTAGGACAGTCATCCTCAAACTGTGGCCGGCGGGCCACACGAAGCAGTGTGAATTGTATTTGTTCCCATTTTGTTTTTTCTTCAAAATAAGATATGTGCAGTGTGCATAGGGATTTGTTCATAGTTTTTGTTTTTTTTTAAACTATAGTCCAGCCCTCCAGTAGTCTGAGGGACAGTGAATTGGTCCCCTGTTGAAAAAGTTTGAGGATGCCTGAGCTAGGGCTTCCAATACAATGTCAAATAGCAGCGGGGAAAGCAAACATCCATGCCTTCTTTTCTTGTTCTCAATCTTGTGATAAATTATTCAGTTTTTCACCATTAGGTATGAAGTTATTTATATGTTTTTATAAATGCCATTTCTTATGTTGAGAAAGTTGTCTTCCAACTCTGATTTCTTAATACCTATTGTTATAAATTGGTTTTTAATTTTCTCAAATAGTTTGTGTGCAACTATTTAAGGAGTCATGAGTTCTTCTTCTTTATTTCAAATTGGGTGAATTATACTGATTTTCAAATATTAAAATCATATTGCCTCTATAGAACAAAGGTTCCATAAAGGTCATGATCTATTATATACTTTGTATATTTCGGTATTTAACTTGCTATTAATTTTAAGGATTTTGCACCTATATACATGAAGGATATTATTATAGTTTATAATTTTCCTTTCTTACAACCCCTCTGCTAGGTTTTATCAGAGTGTTATGCTTGCCTAACAAAATGAGTTGGAAGGCATCTATTAAGGGTTCTTTTCTCTTCTATTTTCTAAAAGAATTGGAGTAGAGTTTCTATGATTTTTTTCCTTAAACATCTGGCAAAATTCAGTTGTGAAGCTATCTAGGCCTCAAGTTTTCGTTGTGGATTTTTTTGAGAAAATTAAAATTGATTAATGAAAATAGAGCTACTTATAGTTTCTGTTTTATTTTCTGTCAATTTGGCAGGTTGTATTATATTATTGATATGGCCATTTCACCTAGGTTGTCAACTTATTAGCGTTAAACTCTTTAGAATGATTCTTTAATTTCTTATTAATGTATGAATGATTCACAGTAATATACTTTTATTTATTTGTGCTCTTAATATTTTGCATTTTTTGTCTTTTGTTAGTCCATGTTGCTAAGGGCTTATAAATCATTAATTTAAAAAAAAACTTATTTGAGTTTTTCTTAATTTTCTCCATTGTTAAGGCCCTCTGTAGTCACACTCTTTCAGAATGTTGCCACTCTGCCAGCCCTAGACTCTCCTCTAACACCTCGGGCCAATAAGACTGCTGCTTTCTGCCAATCAATATTTTGTGAATCAGAGATTAACTTCAAATAAAAGCCCCAAACCTACAAATCTCACCAAGTCCAGTTTCTATCTTTCAAGAGTGGGCTTGTCTCCAATTTATGCCTAATTTTGTTGGTCTATGAGACCTTCTCAGAGTGGTGTATGGCGGGACATCTATTTGCATAGCCTCTGTTTTACAATTGTTGAACATGAGACAGACAGTCTCACTAAGTTATTCTGTCATTGCCATGGGCCAGACCTAATTCTCCTGTTTGTTTTCAAGATCAGAATTTCTATCTGCAGTTATCTCATTTACCATTGTCTTTGCCCTTGTGCCTTAATCCTTATTTTATTTCTCTAAAAATTACCCATTTTAATAAGACTTTAGAGGGCAGTAGACATAGATGCAAGTTGTCAATGCTTAATCCTCTGGGGATTCTATACATTTCAAAAATACATAAATAAATATAGAAATTTGATTAGGAATGGAAGTAATGACATATGTTTTAGGGGCTCAATTTTGGGTTGTCTTTGGAAAACTATAGACTGAGGTAGTGAAGAACCAATGAAACTAGATAATATCATATTTGTTGAGAAGCGAAATATGAAAAGTGTCAAAATTCCATAAGATGCGTGCAGTGTAAGTGATCTATGCTTAGGATGAATATTTATGCCTTGCTGAATATGTAGGGGCTACGACAGTTTTCTGTAGCTGGAAGAATCAAAATTCTACTCTTCTGAAAACTGTAGTTAGGGGAATCCAGGACCTGATAAACCAGTGAAAATGTGAAATTTTGTTACCACTCGAGCTCCCATCCTGTCTCTGTGCAATCTACTCAGGTGGACAGTAGAAATCACTGTTTACACTGCAAAATTTTTATTAATTGGAGAGAAGGATTTGTGTGTGACTAGTCTTGGTGTGGTGACTTTGATGTACTCGTTGGTACTCTGTGGTATAAATATTCTTATTGTTTGATCCCCCTCCTTTCAGAAATAGTCTTTTCTTTTGTCTTGTCTTTCTATGTTGTTCATAAAGAGGGGCACTGGATAAAGTTCCTTCTCATCTTGTCTTATGTCCTTGAAGGCTTGACTTGTCATCAAGTGGGAGCACTTTCTCTTGGTTTTCACCAGTCAGGGGTCATGATGCTAAAAAATGTCAACCTTTATGTTCCCCCACTTACATAGGGACAGTTCAAAACCTGGAAAAGATCTCTAACAATGTGTTCAGGTAGTCATACATTTTGTAAAATTTGCAAAGCTAAGATAGTTTAATAAAAATTAGCTAAAATCATTCTCTAACCAGTCTTCTCTACCCTCTTTCACACTTTTTATGTTACCAAAAAGTATTAAGAGTAGCTATGGGCATTTTCAGTACCCAGTAAGGGAGAATGTGAGTTAGTAAAATATTCAGTTCAGCACTTACATAATTCATGTTCATTTCCCCATACAGTTGTTTCTGGGTATCCCAAGTTGTCTTTTAGCAACACTCTCAAACCCCGCTGTACCAATTCATCTATCACAACCCAAAGATGCAAAATGCATTCCAATATAAAATATCTTCCACAGTGCCTGGCATTAAAAATATATGCAGAGTAGAGAAGAAACAAGGTTGAAAATGTATGTCAAATAGACTCATGTCTGTGGAATATTCTTCATGTCATGAGACATGAAAAATCACAAACAGAAGATCTGATTCTCATCAATACCTGGTCAAAATGGAAACTCCCCTCCTTCCTGGACTATAGTTTTGTTTTATCATACGTATGAATGTGTAGGTGATTGTATATTATAGTTTTCATAACAGTATTGTGTACATTGGATACTTTTTCTTCCATTCTTGAGATATTTTACTAAGAAGAATATATTCTAGCTCCATCCAGGTAAACATAAAAGATGTAAAGTACCCATCTTTTTATGGCTGCATAATCTTTCATGGTATACATATACCACAATTTATTGATCCATTCATGAATTGATGGGCACTGGGGCTGCTTCCATGACTTTGCAATTATGAATTGTGCTGAAATGAGCATTCTGGTGCAAATCTCTTTGTTGTGAAATGTTTGATCATCTGAGTATATACTTAGTAGGGGAATTGCAGGATCAAACAGAAGATCTACTTTTAGTTCCTTGAGTATTCTCCAAACTTCTTTCCAAAAAGGCTGTATTAGCTTGCATTCCCACCAGCAGTGTAGAAGTATTCCCTTCTCTCCATATCCATTCCAACATATAATGCAATGGTACATTTTAAAACTATTAAGAGTAGAGTATAAATATCTTACCATAACTTACCAATAACTTACCAATACCTTACCAATAACTAAGTGAGGTGATAGTTATGTTAACTAGAGTATAAATATCTTACCATAACTTACCGTATCTTACCATACCTTACCAATAACTAAGTGAGGCGATAGTTATGTTAACAAGTTTGATGTAAACTTTCCACATTGTATATCAAATCAGGACATTGTACCAAATAAATGCATTGATGTACACAGTTATGATTTAATAAAAAAGCAAATTGGAAACTCACCTATTAGGAATATAATCAATAACACAATTTATAAATTTATAAATGCATGTTACTTTTTTTTCATTTTGATGAGACTTGGAAAAAAAGTGTACAGAATTCTTGTGATTATCAAAATTCCCTTTAGACTACAGAACTAATATTGTTCTGTCTCTGAGAAGCTATTAAATATACCTTAGGAAGCCTTAGTCTCATCTACTTTCCAGTATCCATTCCATTCTGAGGTTTACTGTTGTCATTCCACCTTTCCCAATATCTAACTCTCTTATTTCCTTTCCTCTTTTCTTAACCTAAGGAATCTACTGCAAGTCAAAGGCAGAATGATTGGCTTTTAGACCATAGAGCATTCTTCCCCAAACTATTGTTTATAGCATACAAACAAGTCCTTTTTTTCAACCTACTCAACAAAACTCTTTTTTGAGTCAAAATCTGAGAATTGACTCCTTTGTTCTCTGGGGTTCTGTCAGAGCTTTCTTCCTACAAATGCCCAAAATGGGAATTTCCCAATCACAAAGGTTAGGGAAGGCAAAAAGGAGTCATCAGATTAAAATCTCTTCACTTAATAACCACAGATGTCCAAATATCTGAATGTTCAGAATTGTGTCAGTGAAACTTCCATAAGATTGATCAAATTGTTGATCTTTTAAATCAAGATGCTTAATCATCTCCATACCTATATTCTGAGAGATATAAAGAAATTGGGCAAGTTATAAAAAAAAAAAAAAAACCCAGGAATCTAATAATTCTGATATTAAGAGGGAAGTTAAATATAGTATATCAATTAACCATGTGATCCTAAGAATTAATAAATTAGGCAGAATTTTGGGTAATTTTCTGTTGCTTTTTCTTGAATATACCTAAGTTCAAAATTTTTTCAAGTGTGATTTTTGATACCAGATTTATTTATTTTTATTTGTGTACATGTGTGTATTTGATTGGAGAAATAATTTACATTGATAGTTGTAGTTTTAGAAAATACTAAAGAGAACAAGTAAGTACAAGTAACAACTATAAGCCATTGGTAGCCACTTGTGTTTGCATGCCTATGTGAAAATAAAATTATACCCTAGAAAATGCAGGAAGATGGCTGATGAGAGGCAGCTTTAGTAAGAGGCTCCTGACCAGAAGGAAAGATTCTGGACAGATTTGGCTTCTGAAACTGAAGGAAGGAAGCTTAGATAGGAAAGAAGATAGACAAGTACACATCATCTCAGCTGTGGCAACCTGCAACTCCAAGAAAGAGGATCCTAGTGAACATATTCCAGGTATAAAGCCCAGCAACAGGAGGAAAAGAGACACCTCCCCTAAGTGGGAGGCTTGCTGCAAGCTCTCTGCAAGTGAGCAGGGGACAAAAGACCTCCCATTTTACTCCATCGGTGAGAGCCACAAAATACTGGGTGTCCTCACCCAGAGAGGTCCCACCTGTGAGCCTGGTCATCATCCTGCCCAGCAAAAAACTGAACAAATACTCTCCCTGCAATACTGAACTTTCAGTACATGTTTCCCCCATTGCCTGGTCGCCAGAAGTCCTACCCCCTGCAGAACCCAGAGTGTTTGGCCATTTCCTAGGAGATCTGGACATTGTACAGATAGAAGTGTGGAAACAGTGACTCGAGTGGAGGCAGGGGGTGCAGTAAAAGAGGGACGTTGGAACAAGAAACATGTGTGACAGTGTGCTACAAGAGGTGGCACTGACCCCCATTGGGAATTTCTAGGGAAGAGTCACTGACACCTGGTTTGGAGGTTAAAGGGGGGGGGAGCCACTATTGCCTGGTTTGGACTTTCAATAGTGGAGCCATGGGTGCCCAGTTTATACTTTCAAGGGCTTACTGCCAATGCCAGGTTGGAACTTTTAAGGGCTCATAAACTGATTCCCAGTTCAGACTCCAAAGGCTGGAGGTCCTGATGCCTTTGTCCTGACTGTGGCTAAAGGCCTTTCCAGAATTGGTGGTCCACTGGAGGGGACCAGGCTCCATAACCCCTGTGTATGCTGGTGGGAACTGTCTATGGCAGTGGTTCTCAACCTTCCTAATGCTGTTACTCTTTAGTATAGTTCCTCATGTTGTGGTGACCCCCACACATGAGGAGCAGTGTCTCAGTCCCTAAGACCATCAGAAATATGTGTTTTCTGTTGGTCTTAGGTGAACCCTGTGAAAGAGGAAAGGGTTGTTTGACCCCCAAAGGGGTCATGACCCACATGTTGAGAACCGCTGGTCTATAGGTTTCCACTATCAGGATATTGGACACCCTTTGAGTTCTCCCTATTCAGCGGTGATTGAACTGTCCAGGTCAATCTATTTAGAACTCTAGACCTGGGCTGTCCACCTGGGGTCCCTCAGTGGTTGAGTGCTGCTTTTTTTAAAGTGGGAAAGGACTGAATCTCCTTCACCAGCTGTCACTGGTTGGGGGCAGGGCACCACAGATTAGCCCACATTACAAAATCCCCAAACCACAGATGTTGGCTATGCTTGAAGTTTATAGAAAACTCAAGGAACTAAAGGTGGACCTACCATTCAATCCTGCAATGCCTCTACTAGGTATATACCCAGATGATCAAAACTCATTTTACAACAAAGGGATTTGCACCAGAATATTTATTGCAGCCCAGTTCATAATTGCCAAGTCATGGAGGCAGCCCAAGTACCCATCAACTCATGAATGGATTAAAAAATTGTGGTATATATATACACCATGGAATACTATGCAGCCATAAAAAAGATGGACACTTTACATCTTTTATGCTTGCCTGGCTGGAGCTGGAATATATTCTTCTTAGCAAAGTATCTCAATAATGGGTGAAAAAGTATTCAATGTACTCAATACTATTATGAAACCAACATATAATCACCTACACATTCATATGATTGATAAAACAAAACTATAGTCTAGAAAGGAGGGAAGAGGAGAGAGAGGGGAGTGGAGGGGGGTGGAGAAGAGGGAGGGTAGATGGAAGGAAGGTATTAGGTGGGACCTCGTCTAAGATGCATAATACAATGGTACATTTCAAAACTATTAAGAATAGAGTATAAATGTATTACCACAACAAATAAGCAAGGAAGGTGATGGTTACATTACTCAGTTCGATGTAAGCGTTCCACATTGTTTATAATTTCAGCACCTTATACCCCATAAATGCATTAATGTACATAGTCATGATTTAATAAGAAAATAGATAAATAAATGAGAAAATTAGAACAGACTCATAATGAGTAAGAAGATTGAATCAGTAATCAAAACTCTCCTATCAATAAAAATCCCAAGACTTTATGGCTTTACTGGTAAATTCTACCAAACATTTAAAGAAAAACCAATTCCAGTCCCAATAAGGTGAAGAGAAATAAACAATTCCAAACTTATTTTGTAAGACCAGGCTTATCCTTATACTAATGCCAGACACAGACACTCTGAGAAAAGAAAATTACAGGCCAATTGATGAACCTAAATGCACAAACCGTCAACAATGTGCTAGCAAAGCAAATCCAACAGCACATTAAAAGGATCATTCTCCATGACAAAGTGAGTTATTCCTGGGACACAAGGATGGTTTGACACATGCAAATCAATAAATGTGATGCATCATATTAACAGAATAAAAGATGAAAACCATATGAGCATCTCAACAGATGTAGGAAACACATTTGACAAAATTCAAAATTTACAATAAAAAAATCTCAACAAATTCAACATAGAAGGAATGCACCTGGGCCCAATAGAGGCCACAGGTGACAAGCCCATAGTTAACAATGCACTCAAATGGTAAAGTTGAAAGCTTTCCACTAAGATCAGAAATAAGACATGGAAGCCCACTCTTACCATTTCCTTCACAATAGTACTGGAAGTCCCAGCTAGAGGAATTATGCATTAGAAAGAAATAAAAGACATCCAAACTAGAAAGATGTTAAATCATCTCTATTTATAGATGACATTATCTTATACATAAAAACCCTTAACATAACACACAAAAAACTGTTAGACTTAATAAACAAATTCAGTAAAGAACCTAGAATAAATCCATCCATTTACAATCAATTGATCTTTAACAAAGGTGCCAAGAATGCAGCAAGGAAAGGAAATGTCTCTAATAAATGGTGCTAGGAAAGCTGTATATCCATATGTGAAAGAATGAAATTAGACCCTTGTATCACACTATACATGAAAATCAACCCAAAATGGATTAAAGATTTAAATGTAAGACCTTTCAATGAGTGAGTAGAAAAAGAAAATGTGGTATAAATAACACAATACTAGTCAACCTAACAAAAGAAAGAAATCTTGTTATTTTCCACAACATAGATGTTGAGAATTTTTGCACCTATCATTTTCATAATTAGAGTTCAAGATGAAACAGTTACACCCAATGTGTAGATTCACAGTGCCATGTTATGCTCTGTGTAATGCTAGTAAAGATACCCCTCTGAGTACACAGCTCATTTTATACATACTATCCTGGGTTTTAGGGTTTGTAGAAGGCTCTACGAGTGTGCACAACCACACAATACAATAAGCAACATACCTGACATGGGCAGATCTGGCAGGAAAACAAAAATGCCTCTGCAAAAATATCTTGTTTTCAATCTGCAGAGGACAGCCTTGAAATCCAGAATGCTTAAGCAATTATCTTAATGTCACAAATCAACTGAAAAGTGAGAGGGAGGAAGAAATGGTGGATGTTGAAAGACACACTATAATTACATTAATGACTTTGTGTTCTAACCATAAAAGCCTTTCTCCCTCTCTCACCCCAGCCATGGACAGACCCTCTGCTGTCACTAGACCACTGGATGGTGTGCTCTTGTTTTGTGCAACCTTCTTGAATCAGAGAGGACTCCATGTTTCTTTCTGGTAACAAGCTGAATTGTCAGAGGCAAGGTGGGAGTTTCCCAAGCAAACAAAAGAAACAGCTGAAAAGACCCTCACTGAGGCCACAAAGCAGGCCCTCCAGAAAATCTGTCTTTATATCTGAACTCTTTTTAGAGATATGCAATAATAACAGTGCTTTTTAATAGGGGTTATGTGGGTGGTAGCTTCTGTGGTGAGAGCTTTGTGTCAGTGTGTTAATTCAATGGAAGCACACAAGCTTTGCCAAGGCCAAGCAACAGACCAGAGTGAAACTGGAGTCAGGTGCTGGGAATATTTTCTATACATGATGGGGAAAAAAAACAGCCCTTGCCTCCCTCTTTGAATAATTGCTTGGTGAGTTTATTATCAGTTGAAGTAAATGGGTCTCTATATGGCATTCTTTGCACTGAAAGAAGAATCATCTTAATTCTTGTTTATTTCAGTGGTGAAGACCAAGGTAGGTAGGAAATGTGCGCAGTCATTTAAACAGGTAAAGATGGTTGGCTTTACTGGTTAATTTGCAGACTTTTATTAAGTGTCCTAACGTCCAAAAAGCACACTGCACTAGGCTTCATAGAAAAAGAAAAAAAAATAAGTATTATTGCTAAACTCACTGTGAATGTATGTGTATGAGGCACTATGCTGATAATGTTATGGTGTATCCCAGACATGCACAGCCATGTCCTCAGTCACTGTATTCCAGACATGCACAGCTGTGTCCTCAAGTCACTGTATTTCAGACATGCACAGCTGTGTCCTCAGTCACTGTATTCTAATAACATCACATTTTCAGGGAAGTGCATGGCATAAACATTATTTTTGATGAGAATTTCAGCTGTAGGATGTGTATAAAAGTAGAAATGACAAAGTTGTGCCATTTTCATGTAGTCTGATATCCCTGAAGTATACGTGAGGCACTGGTATAGAATGTGATAGATGTCCTTGGTGATCCATGCTTTCTTGTCTGCATAATAATGGACTGGTAAGAAAATCACTCTTTGAAAACACAAAGAGGACACAAGCTTTTGCCTGTCACAGCAAGTTTATATTTTTGCATGCCTGCTGCATTAGCACATCCTGTGCAATTATTCGGTCCTTAGCATCCTTAATTCCTATAGGGGCTGTCTCATCAGCGGTAATCAGTATCTCTCTGGACCAGTAACACAAAAAAGATGATGTTTTGTTAGCATTAATAAACTTGTTCTGGCATCAGATTTCCATCAGCCGTGACCTTGGGAAACTCATCAAGTAAATTTTTCTACTGCTTCATTATTATCAGATACTTTATCACCACAAATCTTAAAAAATTTAACATCTTGTCTTGTTTTAAATTTATGCAACCAGTTCATTGACTATTCTTAGTTCATTTGGATGCTTAGCTCGTCATGATAAAGGTCTTTGCTTGTTTCATGATCATCAGTCCACTAAGTGGCACCACCTCATTATGATGCTGATGGAGCCACTCTTTTAACACACAATTAAAGTCTTCGCTTTTGTCTAATGCAATATTTTTCTCATTTTTTGTTAACTTGTGCTCATAACTTTCAGCATAGAACTTACCTAGTTGATGCTTCTGCTTCTTCAGGTCACATATGGTGTTCATTCCAACACCGCACTGTACAGTAAGACATTTCATACTTACATTGCTCTTCCATTTATCCAATAGCTTGACTTTCTATGCTGCACCTAAACAGAACTACTTCCTCTTTTCTTATCACTGTTATCCATATTATGTCTTCTTTCTTTGACATTTTTGGCAATATTTTTACATCATGGTGCACAGAATAAGCAAAACAAACACATCGAGTAAATGCATGTGGGTCTTGCTCTCATGTGGGGTATCACAAGGAGCCTGCTGTTAGTGCATCCGGCCTGTGCTTGTGTCACTTCATTGCCCTTTGTGGATGTGTTTGTATGGAGGAAACTGGCTGGTGCACAGAAGCTGAGCAGGCACTGAATAAATGTTGCATCATGCAACAAACCTGCATTTTGACTGTAACCTGTCACATGAGGTCAGGTGTGGAGTTTTTCACTTGTGATATCATGTCAGAATTCAAAAATTGTCAAATTCTGGAGCATTTCAGATATCAGATTTTTTCATTAGGGATACTCAACATAGTCAGATATTTTAGGAACCAGTCAAGCATATCACCAAATACATTTAATAATGTGTTATATTAATCAAACCATTTGAAGCCTCCAATGCTATATAAATGCTTGAATTGTCTTATTCATTTATTATTTATGGAGCACTTATTATACCTTAGGTCTATAATGAAAATATATTATTCCTGCCATCAGGAATTTCACTTGCTATTGTATTTAATGATATCTTTAAATAAGAATCACTGCTTGCAATACATTTTAAGTTTCATGGTAGATTTCATGTTCTGTGATATATCAGACTAATCAGATACCCTTAACAAGCTTTCTGATAAAAATAGCCAAAATATTATGTGTGTGTATTTGTATATGTAGACTATTTTAAGTGCATCACTAAACTGGCAGAAAAGTACATGATAAGCTAAAGCTAAAGTGAAGTGAGATGAGGAGATGAGAGGTGAGCAGAGGTGGAGGCCAGCTCTGGCCCCGATGGAACCTGCCAGACCCTGGCAAACTTGAGCATGTGTATTGAAGAATGTATAAGGCATAGAAGAAAGCAAACACACCTATGGCACTTTTAGTGTGGAAGGTCTAATTATAGTCTCCCATAGAAAGCTGAGGCCCAAGCTATGCAATTTCCTCTTAGAAGTGAACAATAAGGAAACATCTCTTTTCACCTTGGCACTGAGTGTAGGGGGAAAAAAATCCCTGTAATGAATTTCAAACAATAATCCAGCCTTCACACAGCTTTTTGGCCCAAGCTCAAACTTTCTGTATGGTCAAAAAAATACTCACATAGAAATTTTAATTCAAAATGGTCCTGGATTTTAGTACCTACCCCCAGGGAGAAGCAAATTAAAATCTTCTCTGAAAAAATTCTATGTCAACATAACTTGAAGGAATTTTTCAGATCATGACCCATGGCATGTGAGCTATCAGTCAAAAATTCCAAATATACAGGAAAACAAAGAACTATGAGTAAGAGCCAGCAGAAATAGCATTGCAGAATCTGACAGACAAAAACTCCAGGTACTGGAATCATCAAATGCTGAATATAAGATAAGAATATTCAATATGCTTGGAGAGCTGATGATTCGAAGTATAAGCAAGAAGCAACTATTTAAAAAATCTGAAGAACAGTAAGTAGAAAATTAAAATTACAATAAAATAATTTAAACATTAAATGAGTTAAATACAGATTAGAAAGTAGTGAAGAGAGACTTAATAAAAGAATAATAAGTTCAAAGAACTTAACCAGAATATTTCTGAAAGACACACATTGAAAATATGAAAGAGGTTAATAAAATTAGAGAGCAGAATGAGAAGGCCCAGAATACTGTAATAAGAAATCCAGAAGGGAGGGGAGGAGCATGATTGCAACCAAGTAACAGCTTCCTTGCAACTGGGCACAGTGAGTCTGGGGAGAGAAGACTCCAGGAATCTCTGGCTGGTGGGATCTGCCCAGAAACATCCCTTTTGGGACTCAGGGAGTAAGCAAGAGACTTCTGGACCCCATGAGGAGGACAAAAGCAGTGGAGATATGGCAATTGTTTGTGTGTGTTTATTTGTTCTAATCCCATTGACAGCTGTAAGTATAGCAGCAGTGAGATTGTAGACTGGAAAGGCCTTACCTGTGAGCTTTTTTTGTTGTTGTTGTTTGTTTTTTGTTTGTTTTTTTTTTCTTTTTTGACTTGGCACTCAGTTAAACTATCTTGGGAGAACTTGTGCAAGAGTGTGGAGGACTTTAAGCATTGTCTAGGGGCACAGACTGAGCAGCTGAGCCAGGCAGAGTCAATAGAGTTTGGCTGTGGCCACGCTCAGACATTGTGTGAGAACTGCCCCAGCTAACTGCCCCCAGGGTCACAAAGCAAGGATTTTGCAGGAGTGAGTAATCTAGTGACTGAGCAGCCTAAAAGCAGGGACTGAGATGCCTTACAACCTTGGCCCTCAAGGGCATAGAGTGAGACCAGTTTCGGCACACTGGGTAAGTAGACAGCCACTTCAGGAGTGATCCCAGCGACAAATGCTTTCCTGGGAAAGCTTCTTCTTGGCCAAGGTTAGCAGTTTAAAGTGCCTTTTAAGTGGTCTGAGAAGAGATTTAGGATCTCCACTCTGCAGAGTTTGAGAAATCTGCAGAGGCCTCCAGTCTCCATCTCATACAACCATATCAGCATTATGATTAACATCTCAACATCTCATACCCCAGAAGATCACCTGTTGCCCAGACAATATTCAGGAAGATACATATACTGCTTTCTTTGGGGTTTTTTGATTGGTTGGTTGGTTGGTTGGTTTTTTGTTTCTTTGTTTGTTTGTTTTTATAATTTCAACATTTTTCCCATAGACTTTTTCTTTTCTTTTTTCTTTCTTTTCTTTCTTCATTTTCTCATTTAAATATAATTTCCCATTGTTGCTTTTTTTAACAATTAGAACTTCATTTTTGCTGAAGAACTTCATTTTGCTTCATTTTACCCCTATTACTTAGTTTTTTTCCCCCAATTTAATCCTGTAAAGTTTTCTGTTTGCTTGTTTTTGTTTGATTTATAGCATTTTTGTCTTTCCTCTCTACTTAGTGGAGGTGGGGTACTGTGTTCAAATAGGCTAGCAAAGAGCTACTGACCTCAAAGGAACCACCTATTCTGGCACCCCCAGAGGTTGGGGTATTTTGAGGTTGGGTTAAAGTGCCCTTATTGTATACTTATATTTCTCCTGTCTCCCTCTTTCTGTGCCTCTTTTCTTTTTGTCAATATTCCCTTTTACCCCACACCCTCTTCTTTCTCTTCTTCTTCTTTTTTTTTTTTTTTGTTTTATTTTTCTTTCTTTTTTCCATTCTTGCTCTTCAATCTTCTCATCCTTCTGGTCCTATACAAAAAGGACTCATCAAAACCCTAGTCCAGAGCCTCAGTAACTTAAAGAGCAAGAGGAAGTGAAAGGAAAATTAGTCCAAGAAAACAGATAAAAGAAATTACTCATGAGGGAAAATCAGCAGAAAAATCCTGGCAACATGAAAAAACAGTCCAGAGCAACCCCCTCAAGGGACCATGAGGTAGCTGCTAAAGAGGATTCTGTCAATAAAGAAATGTTAGAAATGACAGAGAGGGAATTTAGAATACACATGATGAAAACAATGAAGGAAATGATGGAAACAATGAAGGAAACTGCTGATAAAGTGAAAAATAACCAAAAGGAAATACAAAAACAGAAGCAAATAAGAAATGAATGATTTGAAGAATATAGAAAGGATATAGCAGAGCTCAAGGAACTGAAGCAGTCAATTAGGGAACTTAAAGATGCAATAGAAAGTATCAATGACAGATTAGACCATGAAGAAGAAAATATCTCAGAGGTACAGGACAAAGCTCTTGAGATAACTCAGATAGTTAAAGAGGCAGAAAAGAAGAGAGAGAAAGCAGAATGTTCACTGACAGAATTATGGGACATTATGAAGTGTTCAAACATACATGTTATAGGTATCCCAGAAGGGGAAGAAGAATGCTCCAGGAGAATGGAAGCCATATTAGAGAATGTTATAAATGAAAATTTCCCAAATATCACCAAAGATTCTCATACACTTCTTTCAGAGTGATATCAGACCCCAGGTTGCCTCAACTCTAACCAAGCTTCTCCAAGACACATTGTGATGAACCTGCCCAAAGTCAAGACAAAAGAAGAGATTCTGAAAGCTTTCAGAAGTAAGCAGTTGACCTACAGAGGTAAATTCATCAGCGTGACTGCAGACTTCTCTAAAGAAACTTTTCAAGCCAGAAGACAATGGGCATCTACCTTTAATCTACTTAAACAGAAAAATTTCCAGCCCAAAAATTCTATATCCTGCTAAGCTGAGCTTTAAAACTGATGGAGAAATCAAATCATTGTCTGATATACAAACATTGAAGAAATTTGCCACAACAAGACCAGCTCTACAGGAAATATTTCAACCTGTTCTACACACTGACCATCACAATGAATCAACAAGAAAGTAAGAACTCAGAAGTTAAAGGACAGAACCTAACTTTCACACTGATGCAAAAGATAAAACTAAGCAATAAGATGAATAGAACAATTCCACACTTATCAATTATCTCAATAAATGTTGATCTCAATAAATGGCTTGAATTCCCCACTGAAGAGACATAGATTGGCTGATTGGATTAAAAAACACAAGCCACCCATTTGATGTCTGCAGGAAATACACCTAGCTTCAAAAGACAAATTAAAACTCTGAGTTAAGGGTTGGAAGACAATTTTTCAGGCAAACGGAATTCAGTAGAAAAGAGAGGTTGCAATCTTATTTTCAGATACATATGGATTTAAAGCAACTAAAGTCAAAAAAAACAGAGATGGTCACTTTATGTCGGTTAAGGGAAAAAAACAATAAGAAGATATTTCAATTCTAAATATTTACGCATCCAATATAAATTTTCCCAGATTCTTGAAACAGACCTTACTCAGTCTGAGCAATATGATATCCTATAATACCATAATAACAGGGGACTTTAACACTCCTCTTACAGAGCTGAATAGATCCTCTAAACAGAAATTAAGCAAAGATATAAGGGACCTAAATGAGACCCTAGAACAACTGTGTTTGACAGACACATATAGAACACTCCATCCCAAAGAATATACATTATTCTCACCAGCCTATGGAACATTCTCCAAAATTTATCATAACCTAGGACACAAAACAAACCTCAACAGAATCAAAAGAATTGAAATTTTACCTTGTATCTTCTCAGAGCACAAGGCACTAAAAGAGGAACTCAACTCCAACAAAAAACGTTTAACCCCACACAAAGGCATGGAAATTAAACAACCATCTGTTGAATGACAGTGGGGTGCAAGAAGAAATAAAAGAAGAAATTATTAGCTTCCTTGAGCATAACAACAATGAAGACACAAGCTACCAAAACTCTGGGATACTACAAAGGCAATTTTTTTTTAATTAAATCATAGCTGTGTACAATAATGCAATCATGAGGTAAAATGTGCTGGTTCCATATAGAGTCTGAAATATTTTCACTGAACTGGTTAACATAGCCTTCATGGCATTTCCTTAATTATTGTGTTCAAACCCTTATACTCTACACTTAGTAAACTTCACCTGCACCCTTCCGAGATGCACCCTAGGTGTGGACTCACCAATCACTCTCCCTCCATCCTTCCTCCCCCTCCCTTCCCCTCCCTTGCCCCTTCCCCATATTCTTGTACTGAGAGTGGGTTATAGCCTTCATATGAAAGCAATAATTTAGTTTCATGTTAAGGCTAAGTACATTGGGTACTTTTTCTTCCATTCTTTGGATATCTTGCTAAGAAAAATATTTTCCAGCTTCATCCATGTAAACACGTAAGAGGTATAGTCTCGATCTTTCTTTACGGCTGCATAATATTCCATAGTGTACATATACCACAATTTATTAATCCATTCATGAGTCAATGGGCACTTGGTTTATTTCCATGATTTAGAAATTATGAATTGGGCTGCAATAAACATTCTGATACAAATATCTTTGTTATAGTGCAATTTTTGGTCTTCTGGATATATACCTAGTACAGGAAACAGAATCGAATGGCAGATCTATTTTTAGATTTCTAAGTATTCTCCAAACATCTTTCCAAAAGGACCATATTAGTTTGAATTCCCACCAGCAGTGCAGAAGTGTTCCCTTTTCTCCACATCTCTGGTTTTAGGATTTTGTGATGTAGACTAATCTTACTGGAGTTAGATGATATCTCAAAGTAGTTCTGATTTGCATTTCTATGATGGTTAAGGATGATGAGCATTTTTTCATGTGCCCATAGGCCATGCACTGTCTTCTTCAGAGAAGTTTTTCTTCAAGTCACTTATCTAGCCCGAGATGAGATCACTTGTTCTTTTCTTGCTAATATGTTTGAGTTCACTGTGGATTCTGGTTATTAGACCTTTGTCAGAGACATAGCCTACAAATATCTTCTCCTATTCTGAAGGCTGTCTGCTTGCTCTACTTACTATATTCTTGGCTGTGCAGAAACTTTTTAGTTTCATCAGGTCCCAGTATTATTTTGTTTTGTTTTGTTTTGGTCATACTTTAAAGATCTCAAAAAAATAATACATTGTTTTATATGGAATCAGAAAAAACCTTGAATAGCCAAGACATTACTCAGAAATAAATGCAAAAGCAATTTGAGAAGAAAATTTATCACTTTAGATGCCTACATTCAAAAAACAGAAAAAGAGCTCATCAAGAAACTCAAAAGCCATCTTATGGAATTGGAAAAAGAAGAACAATCTAAGCCTAAACCCAGCAGAAGAAAAGAAATATCCAAAATTAAATCAGAGATCAATGAAAGTGAAAACAAAAGAATCATTCAGAAAATTAATGAAACAAGGGGTTGGTTTTTTGAAAAAATAAATTAAATAGATAAACCTTTGGCCAGACTAACTAGAAATAGAAAAGTAAGATCTCTAGTAACCTCAATCAGAAATGATAAAGGGGAAAAAACAACTGATCCCACAAAGATACAAGAGATCATCTCTGAATACTACCAGAAACTCTATGCCCAGAAATTTGACAATGTATCAATATTTGGAATCACATTCTCTCCGTAGACTTGGCCAGGAACAAATAGAGCTCTGAACAGACAAATTTCAAGCACTGAGATTAAGGAAACAATAAAAAATCTTCCAACCAAAAAATGCCCTGGTCCAGATGGCGTCACACCATAATTCTATCAAACCTTCAAAGAAGAGCTTACTCCCATAATGCAGAAATTATTCCAAAAAATTGAGGAGGATGAAATTTTCCCCAACATGTTCTATGAAGGAAACATCACCCTGATACCAAAACCAGGAAAAAAATCCAACTAAAAAGGAGAATTTCAGACCTATTTCACTAATGAATATAGATGCAAAAATTCTCAACAAAATTCTAGCCAATAGATTGCAACTTATCATCAAAAAAGTCATGTATCATGATTGAGTAGATTTCATCCCAGGGATGCAAGGCTGGTTTAACATATGCAAGTCCATAAACATTATCCACCATATTAACAAAAGCAAAAACAAAGACCATATGGTCCTGTCAATAGAGGCAGAAAGGGATGCTGTTAAAATCCAGCATCCTTTTCTAATTAGAACACTGAAGAGTATAGGCATACCTGGAACATTCATGAAACTGATTGAAGCTATCTATGACAAACCCACAGCTAATATTTTACTGAATGGAGTAAAACTGAAAGCTTTTCCTATTAGAACTGGAACCAGACAAGGTTGTCCTCTGTCACAATTACTATTCAACATAGTCCTGGAAATTCTAGATAATACAATTAGGCAAGACAAAGAAATAAAGGGCATTCAAACGTGAGCAGAGGAGGTCAAATTCTCCTGTTTTGCTGACGATATGATCTTGTACTTAGAGAACTCCAAAGATTCAACTGTAAGACTCCTGGAAGTAATCAAAAAATACAGTAATGTCTTAGATTATAAAACCAATGTCCACAAGTCAGTTGCCTTTGTATACACCAATAACAGTCAAGATGAGAAGCTAATTAAGGACATAACTACCTTCACCATAGCTTCAAAGAAAATGAAATACCTAGGAATATACCTAACAAAGAAGGTGAAAAACCTCTATAAAGAAAATTATGAAATCTGAAGAAAGGAAATAGCAGAGGATATTAACAAATGGAAGAACATACCATGCTCATGGATGGGAAGAATCAACATTGTTAAAATTTCTATACTTCCTAAAGCAATCTGCTATGCAATGGCTTCCATATTAAAAAACCAACATCGTACTTTCAAGATTTGGAAAAAATGATTCTGCATTTTGTATGGAACCAGAAAAAAGCCTATATACCTAAGGCAGTTCTTGGTAATAAAAACAAAGCTGGGGGCATCCCCATACCAGATGTCAGGCTGTACTACAAAGCCATAGTGGTCAAGACAGCATGGTACTGGCACAAAAATAGACATAGACATTTGGAATTGAATAGAAAACCAGAAAATGAAACCAACATCTTACAACCACCTAATCTTCAATAAACCAAACAAGAACATTCCTTGGGGGAAGACTCCCTATTCAATAAATGTAATGTTGGGAGAACTGAATATCCACGTGTAAAAGACTGAAACTGGACCCACACCTTTCTCCAATCACAAAAATTGATTCAAGTTGGATAAAGGACTTAAATTTAAGGCATGAAACAATACAAATCCTCAAAGAATGCATAGGAAAAACACTGGAAGATATTGGCCTGGGGAAAGACTTCATGAAGAAGACTGCCATGGCAATTGCAACAACAAAAATAAACAAATGGGACTTCATTAAAATGAAAAGCTTCTGTACAGCTAAAGAGACAACAATCAAAGCAAATAGACAACCTACCCAATGGGAAAGGATATTTGCATATTTTGAATCAGACAAAAGCTTAGTAACTAGGATCTATAGAGAACTCAAATTAATCCACATGAAAAAAGCCAACAATCCCATATATCAATGGGCAAGAGACATGAATAGAACCTTCTCTAAAGAAGACAGACAAATGGCTAATAAACATATGAAACAATGCTCATCATCCCTATCTATTAGAGAAATGCAAATAAAAACCACCCTGAGATACCATCTAACCCCAGTGAGAATGGCCCACATCACAAAATCTTAAAACTTCAGATGCTGGCATGGATGTGGAGAGGAAAGAACACTTTTACACTGCTGGTGGGACTGCAAACTAGTACAACCTTTCTGGAAGAAAGTATGAAGAAACCTCAAAGCACTCAAGCTAGACCTCCCATTTGATCCTGCAATCCCATTAGTGGGCATCTACCCAGAAGGAAAAAAAATCCTTTTATCATAAGAACACTTGTACTAGACTGTTTATTGCAGCTCAATTTACAATCTCCAAAATGTGGAAACAGCCTAAATGCCCACCAACCCAGGAATGGATTAACATATGTATACCATAGAATACTATTCAGCTATTTTTAAAAAATGGAGACTTTACATCCTTTGTATTAACCTGGATGGAAGTGGAAGTGGAAGTGGAAGTGGAAGTGGAAGACATTATTCTTAGTAAAGCATCACAAGAATGAAGAAGCATGAATCCTATGTACTCAATTTTGATATGCGGAAAATTAATGACAATTAGTGACAATTTGCCCCAGCCGCTGGGGCTAGTTCAACAGGGACCTAGGGTAGGGGTGGTGAGAGAGTGAAAGAGACAAGAGACATGAGGAAACAAGAGCAAGACAGGATTCTGATCAAGCTCTGAAAACTTTATTTTTTAACAGATATTTAAATGCTCACGGTTGAGTTAGGGTGGGGGGTTTCTGACAACAGGTGTGATGTTTTTAGTGTCTGGAACCAAGTTCCTGGAGCCAAGGGTAACAATGCCCTACCCACCCATAAATACTTTCCACCTGTGATAATCCTGATAATCCGGCTGTGAATATTCCTGATAAGCCTTTTGTTTTAGGTTTTGGCTCCCGGGATTCTTGTGGAAATACAATTGCTGTCAGGTGTATGTAATATCTCCAAAAACTTGGAGCTTCAAGTATAATCTGATAAAAGTTCAGATTATGATAGCATTGGAATATTTTATTGTACATATTATGTTTAATAAAACAAATCTGAATGAAAGCTTTGTAATTTTGATCTTTTATTTCTTTGACAAGTTGTATAGTCAGATAAAACTGGATATTTAAAAAAAAAAGAGTTTATCTTCTTAAGAAAAAATTTTTTTTAATAATTTGTGGCATTACAAATAATGTTTATCTTGCAGTTTTATTTTTATGCGTATTTCATGTAGGTCTCTCCTATGACTCTGTATTAAAAGTTTTACCTTTTTTATATAAATCTACGGTGTTTTAAAAACCATTGAATTAAATATTAGGACACTTTTAGCCCTTATATCTTCCAAATACATCCCAAAGGCCACTAATATTATAAGAGCTTTCTTTTACCTTTCTATTTTTGGTGCTCAGCAAATGATAATTTTTTAACAACTTCTGAAGTCGCCATAAAACATCCTCAAATATATTTAACACTAAAAATATCTCTAGCCAATAAATGGCGGTATTTTGGTGTGTTATGGACCTTTTTATAATGGGCTTTCCTGTTTTAAGTATGTACAAGGCATATAAAAATACAGATACACAATAAACATCTAGTTATTGAGAAAAAATACTATACTTTAGAATATATTTAATATGAACTATGTGTAGTTGTATCCAAATAAATTTTACTAAAATGTTTCAGCATTGATTTTCAATTATATGTAATATCTTTTATGCAATTTGTTTTTAAGAATTATATGTTTTAAACAATATAAAGCAATATATTTCACTTAAAGGAAAAATACAATTTAAAACACTGACAACTGAAAGTTTTAATCTGCTAGCCCCAGTCATTATTGTAAACTTTCTGGCTGGCAGATTTTTTTTTAATTCCACATGAGTTTCTTTGACATTCTATTATAAAAATCTTCTTTCTTTTCAAGCAATTGATTTTTTTCTATACTGCTTATAACTTTTCTGAGAACTTATGCTTAATCAACAAATATTTTTAAACATTTTTTTATAAAAATAGTTTGACTCCATAACATTGAATACAGGGAGGGCTATAACTGTAGTACTAGGTAATGATAAATACTGAAATGAGCCCCGTAGTATTTTTAGGTGGCATATCTTCCTTTGGAAAAGTACTAAAAGGATTTTATTTCAGAGAAGGTCACATAGGCTTAGGTCTCATGGAATATACTTATAATTTCATGGAGAAAATTAACAGGGTTTGTGTATATATAAATAAATTTATATATATATATATATATATATATATATATATATATATATATATATATATAAAATTTTTTTAAATTTTTTTTTTTTTTTTGCAGTTTTTGGCCAGGGCCGGGTTTGAACCTGCCACCTCACCTCCAATATATGGGGGCTGGTGCCCTACTCCTTGAGCCACAGGCACCACCCAGATTTTTACATATTTGTTTACATCATAATGTATAAAAGCTACTGTTAAAAAATTAAGCATAGAGAATGTATATCAGTTTGTAGGAAGAAGGTAAGATGTATTTCTGCCTTGTGGGAGTTTTTAGTTAGACATACTGACTTTAACTAGAAATAAAGGGAGTAAAATTATGTATGTTAAATAAGTGGACAAAATGATAAAACTAACATGCATATATAAAGCACGTCATATGTTGACAACTCTTTTATATTTGGCCATAAAAGTAACAGCTAACATTAAAATGTTTATTCTGTGCCAGGTTCCATGCTAAGTACTTTACCTCATTTATTTATCCAATGAAATTAATTAACGTGGTTCTATTATTCTCATTTTATAGTTTGGTGCGCAAGGTAATAAAGGTGCTGGCGTTTAGATTAAGAGTCCAATATTGAATGGCTGAAAAAAGAGTCTAATTTGTCATTCAAGTGGACTTTGTACAGATCCAATAAAATATTCAACCAAAATTTTTCCAAAATGCTAGGTTACAGGCAGTGGATTTATATGACAACAGATATGAAGCTGCGTTTGATTTGAGATAATGAAAAGACCAGCAAAAAAACAAAAGGAGATAATAAGCAGATAAAGGGGCATGATTTTATGGTTTTGAATGTTAATATATTTTTGTTGCCTAAACAGGCATCTCTTTGATCTGCGTGATTGAAAAAGAATAAAAAGATAAATTTAAAGATAAATTAAGGTTTAAATAATCTCTCTAAATTGTTCATAAAATTGAATTTGATTTGTCCTTAATCCAAAAAGATCACACCTACAAAGAAAACAGTTGCCAGGTATTGTGATACAGATAATAAAATAATCATGGGTGTCAACAGGAAGACAATATACAATTTCACTTTCATTTCCAAGAGAATGGAAAGAATAATTCATAGATATTTCAGAATTTATTGTTTACTAGTAAGAATTTTTAAGAAAAAACAGAAAATTAGAAACTATTAATATGATGATTGTAAAGATAAAAGTTCTGAAAGAGAGGGATGTAATTAACAGATGGGGAAAAAAATATTGAGATTTTTAATAGTAGAGAATTAATCCTTTTGATGCTTTGAAATTCGGCCTGTATGTGGTGAAGTATGCAGAAATATGCAGAAAGTCATTGTTGTCCTGTGATTGGCACCCTCCCACCTTTGGAAGAGCTGCCCCAGAACCCGTGTTCGGCACCCAGACCTCCGAAAGAGCTGCACCAGGATCCACAATTGGCACCTTCCTGGACCTCCGGAAGAGTTACGCTGGGACCTGTGATCGGCACCCACTCGGACCCCGGTAAGAGCTGCCCTGGGACCCTCTCAGACCTCTGGAAGAGCTGCGCCAGACCCTCCCAGATCTCTGGAAGAGCTGCACCGGGACACACAATTGGCACCCTCCTGGAACTCCATGAGAGCTACACCAGGACCCACTAACATGCATGCCCTGACCAGGAACTCAGGGAGCTGCACAACCCCATGTCCTCCCTCTCATACCCTCCCTGCCTCCACACAGGCCCGCTTGTCTGACCAGGGACTCTGGTAGCCTCGTGCCATCAGGAGCCCTCCCTGCCTATGTGCGGAGCCCTTCTCCTGACCAGAGACTCCAGGAGCCTTGGGCCCTTTGTGTCAAAGTCACTGGGCACCAGGCACTCCCAGAACCCTGTGCACCACTACCTGCCCTGTTGCTGGATCCGGGGGTGTCACACTCCAGAGCTGCTTCCACAACCAGAACTCCCTGGTTGGGGCAGCCCCAGAACAGATACACAGGGTCACTCAATACAAAGATCCAGCAACAATAGAGTGATCTCCCCAGGTCTAATCTTGGAGAGACACCACCCCAACTCTGAGGACAGCCAGAGGAAACGGTGAAAAACAATCATGAGATGAAATCAAAGGAAAAACTCTGGCAATATGAACAATCAGAGTAGATCAACTCCCTCAAGGAACAATGGGGCAGACACAGCACAAGATCCCATGCACAAACAAATAGCTGAGATGTCAAAAATTGAATTCAGAATCTAGATAGCAAATAAAATCAAATTAGAATTCCAAGCAGTAACCCAAAAGATGACTCAAGAATTCAACGAATTCAAAGACAAAATGACCAAAGATTTTGACACATTATGACAAGAAGTTGCAGCCATCAAAAATCAGAGAAACACAGTAGAATCCCTCAGTAACAGAATAGAGCAAGCAGAAGAAAGGATTTCTGACATTGAAGATAAAGCTTTTGGATGCTCCCAAACTCTCAGAGAGGAAGAAAAATGGAGGGCAAAAACATCACTCTCTCAGAGAGCTCTGGGATAATTCAAAGAAAACAAATATTTGTCTTATAGGGATCCCTGAAACTGACAAAGTGGCTTCACAAGGCACACAGTCTCTTCCCCATGAGATTATGAAGGAGAACTTTCCAGGTATGCTAAGAGATTATGAATTTCAGATAGCTGACAGTTTCAGAACTCCAGTATGACTCAACCCAAATATGACATCCCCCAGACACATCATAATCATTTTCACTGAAGTTAAAATGAAGGAGAAAATTCTGAAAACAGCCAGACGAAAGAAAACCATCACTTACAGGGGAAGAATATTAGAATGACTGAAGATCTCTTTCCTGAAACCTTTCAAGCTAGAAGACAATGGTCATTGACTTATAATCTCCTAAAACAAAATAACTTTCAACCCAGGATCCTGTACCCAGTTACACTGTGTTTCATTTATGATGGAGAAATTAAATATTTTAATGACATTCACATGTTGAAGAAATTTTGCCATAACTAAACCAGCTTTCCAGGATATTCTCAGACCTATCCTCCATAAAGAACAGCATAATCATCCACCACAAAAGTAAACCCACCCAAAAAATTTTTAATCAAATTCCAACTTCCACAGTCGCAAAAGGATTAAAAATATCCACCAGACTCTTGAAAGGCTTATCAATATTCTCAATTAATGTGAACAGTTTAAATTGTCCTCTAAAGAGGCACAGGTTGGCTGATTGGATACAAAAACTCAAGCCAGATATCTGCTGCATACAAGAATCGCATCTTACATTAAAAGACAAATATAGACTCAAGGTGAAAGGATGGTCATCTATACTCCAGGCAAATGGAAAGCAGAAAAAAGCAGGCATCGCAATCCTATTTTCAGACACAATAGGCTTTAAATCAACTGAAATAAGGAAGGATAAGGATGGACACTTCATATTTGTTAAAGGTAATACTCAATATGATGAGATTTTAATTATTAATATTTATGCACCCAACCAGAAAGTACCTCAATTTATAAGAGAAACTCTAACAGACATGAGCAACTTGATTTCCTCCAGTTCCATAGTAGTTGGAGAGTTTAACACCCCTTTAGCAGTGCTGGATAGATCCTCCAAAAAGAAGCTAAGCAAATAAATCTTAGATTTACACTTAACCATTCAACATATGGACTTACAGACATCTACAGAACATGTCATCCCAACAAAACTGAATACACATTCTTCTCATCAGCCCACAGACATACTCCAAAATCGACCACATCCTTGGCCACAAATCTAACTTCAGCAAAATTTAAAAAAAAAAATAGAAATTATCCCTTGCATCTTCTCAGACCATCATGGAATAAAAGTTGAACTCAATAACAACAGGAATCTGCATACCCATACAAAAACATAGAAGCTAAATAACCTTATGCTAAAGGATAGATGGGTTATAGATGAGATTAAGAAGGAAATTACCAAATTTTTGGAACAAAACAACAATCAAGACACGAATTATCAGAACCTCTGCAAAGGCAGTCCTAAGAGAGAAACTTATAGCACTGCAAGCCTTCCTCGAGAAAACAGAAAGAGAGGAAGTTAATAACCTAATGGAACATCTCAAGCAACTGAAGAAGGAAGAACACTCCAACCCCCAAACCCAGCAGAGAAGAAGAAATAACCAAAATCAGAGCAGAATTAAATGAAATTGAAAACAAAAGAATTATGCAACAGATTAATAAATTGAAAAGTTAGTTTCTTGAAAAGGTCAATAAACTGGATAAACCTATGGCCAACCTAATCAGAAAAAAAATCTGTAATTTCATCAATCAGAAATGGTAATGATGAAATTACAACAGACCCCTCAGAAATTCAAAACATCTTTAATGAATATTATAAGAATCTTTACTCTCAGATATAGGAAAATCTGAAAAGAAATCGACCAATACTTGGAAGTACGCCACCTACCAAGACAAAGCCAAAAGAAAGTGGAAATGGTGAACAGGCCTATATCAAGTTTTGAAATAGCATCAACTATACAAAATCTCCCTAAAAAGAAAAGCCCAGGACCTGATGGTTTTACATCAGAATTCTACCAAACCTTTATAGAAGAACTAGTACCTATATTACTAAACCTCTTCCGAAATATAAAAAAGAAGGAATGCTACCCAACACATTCTATGAAGCAAACATCACCTTGATCCCTAAACCAGGGAAAGACCCAACAAGAAAAGAGAATTATAGACCAATATCACTAATGAATATTGATGCAAAAATACTCAATAACATCCTAACAAACAGAATCCAACAGCACATCAAAAAAATTATACACCATGACCAAGTGGGATTTACCCCAGGGTCTCAAAGCTGGTTCAACATACATAAATGTATAAATGTAATTCAGCATATAAACAAACTAAAAAATAAAGACCACATAATTCTCTCAATTGATGCAGAAAATAATATCCAGTGTCTCTTCATGATTAGAACACTTACGAAAATTGGTATAGAAGGGACATTTTTTAAACTAATAAAGGCCATCTACAGCAAACCCACAGCCAATATCATATTGAATGGAGTTAAATTGAAATCATTTCCACTTAGATCAGGAACCAGGCAAGGTTGCCCATTGTCTCCATTGCTCTTTGACATTGTAATGGAAGTTTTAGCCATTGCAATTAGGGAAGAAAAGGCAATCAAGGGTATCCACATGGGGTCAGAAGTGATCAAACGTTCACTCTTCGCAGATGACATGATGGTATATCTGGGATATACTTGGGATTCTATTACAAAACTTTTAGAAGTGGTCAAGGAATACACCAATGGCTCAGGCTACAAAATCAACACCCATATAACTGTAGCCTTCATATTTACCAACAACAGCCAAGTCAAAAAAATAATAATAATAACAGTCAAGGACTCTATTCCTTTCACAGTAGTGCCAAAGAAGATGAAATATTAGGGGATTTATCTAACAAAGGACTTGAAAGATCTCTATAAAGAGAACTATGAAACTCTAAGAAAAAAAATAGCTGAAGATGTTAACAAATGGAAAAACATACCATGCTCATGGCTGGGAAGAATCAACATTGTTAAAATGTCTATACTACCCAAAGTAATATACAATTTTAATGCAATCCCTATCAAAGCTCCATTGTCATATTTTAAAGATCTTGAAAAAATAATACTTCATTTTATATGGAATCAGAAAAAACCTTGAATAGCCAAAACATTACTCAGAAATAAAAACAAAGCAGGAGGAATCACACTACCAGACCTGAGACTGTACTATAAATCGATAGTGATCAAAACAGCATCATACTGAACAGAGAAGTAGATGTCTGACACAGAAGAGAGAACCAAAAGATGAATCCAGCTACTTACCGTTATTTGATCTTTGACAAGCTAATTAAAAACATTCAGTGGGGAAACGATTCCCTATTTAACAAATGGTGCTGGATGAACTGGCTGGCAATCTGTAGAAGACTGAAACTGGACCCACACCTTTCACCATTAACTAAGATAGACTCTCACTGGATAAAAGATTTAAACTTAAGACATGAAACTATAAAAATACTTGAAGAAAGTTCAGGGAAAACTCTTGCAGGAATCAGCCTGGATGAATATTTTATGAGGAGGACTCCTCAGGCAATTGAAGCAGTATCAAAAATACATTACTGGGACCTGACAAACTAAAAAGCTTCTGCACAGCCAAGAACATAGTAAGTAAAGCAAGCAGACAGCCCTCAGAATGTAGGAAAATATTTGAAGGTTATACCTCTGATAAAGGTTTAATAACCAGAATCCACAGAGAACTCAAACATTTTAGCAAGAAAAGAACAAGTGATTCCATCTCAGGGTGGGCAAAGGACTTGAAGAGAAACTTCTCTAAAGACAGACACACGATCTACAGACACATGAAAAAAAGCTCATCATCCTCAATCATCCGAGAAATGCAAATCAAAACTACTTTGAGATATCACCTAACCCCAGTAAGAGTAGCCCACATAACAAAATCACAAAACCAGAGATGTTGGCGTGGATGCGGAGAAAAACGGCACACTTCTACACTGCTGGTGGGAATGCACACTAATACGTTTCTTCTGGAAGTGTGTTTGGAGAATACTTAGAGATCTAAAAATAGACCTGCCACTCCATCCTATAATTCCTTTACTAGGTATATAACCAGAAGACCAAAAATCACAATATAACAAAGACATCTGGACCAGAATGTTTATTGCAGCCCAATTCATAATTGCTAAGTCATGGAAGAAGCCCAAGTGCCCATCGACTCACAAATGGACTAGCAAATTGTGGTACATGTATATCATGGAATACCATGCAGCCTTAAAGAAAGATGGAGACTTTACCTCTTTCATCTTTACGTGGATGGAGCCGGAACATATTCTTCTTAGCAAAGTATCTCAGGAATGGAAGAAAAAGTATTCAATGTACTCAGCCCTACTATGAAGCTAAATTATAGCTTTCACATGAAGGCTATAACCCAACTATACCACAGGACTTTGGGGAAAGGGCCAAGGGAGGGGAAAGGAGGCGTGAAGTCAGGGTGGAGGGAGGGTAATGGGTGGGGCCACACATACGATGCATCTTAGAATGGGTATGGGTGAAACCTACTAGATGCAGAATACAAATGTCTACGTACAATAACTAAGAAAATGCTATGAAGGCTACATTGAACAGTTTGATAAGAATATTTCAGATTGTATATGAAACCAGCACATTGTACCCCTTGACTGCACAAATGTACACAGCTATGATTTAACTATTAAAAAAAAAAAAAAGAAAGAAAGAAAGTCATTGTCGAGGTTTTATTAAAAGTATGGCTCAGACAAATTAACACTGCTGGCAGTCCAAAATTACATCAACTACAATAATTAATATGCAGAAAATTCCTGAAAGACACTGAAATACAAAGAAAAACAGTTTTTAGCTGTTTTGATCCTAACAAATTCTCTTTGTACTTTAAGTAGAAGTAAAAACTTTAAAATCCTTTGAGGATGTTTCAGTGGAATCCTCCAAAGCCTTCCCAAATCCATTCTTTATAGCCAGTTACAGTACAGAGAAAAAAAAAAATCAGTTTTCTAGCTTGAAATACCTATGGTAATACTGTGGATTATTTTTGGGCATTCCAATTCATGTTATTTTTGAGAACATAAAGGAAGTTTATTGTGTGATAAAATTGAAAATCACAAGATGTGTATTATGTGGGAAAGTGATGGCAGATAAATGTCTGATAAGAATATCTATTATAAAGAGAGATGAAACTGAAATAGAATAGACAAGACCATTTCAAGAAAATAAATTACATCTTATTCCCCATTCTTGGGTGCTACCTCTTTGCTTCAGATATTATATGGTCTATTTCTGTTCATAAAATGTTATTTCGTGTGGCATAAAGATTCAGATTTATCATTCTCTCTTCTTTTGCATCATAGAACAATATTAAATGAAGACCACTTATCGATAGGAGAGCATGTTCTTTTAACTTTTTAAGCAATTTTATTATATCTCAGACACATGCAAAAAAGGAGAGAAAGATTTATGTAGCGTGTTGTGTTTGTCACCAATGCACTTATCTCTGGTAAAGATGACTCTGCTAGTAGTTACTGCAGATCACATGCCATGACCCTCATTGTGACTCTGATTTAACCAGCGTACACTGAAGTGGTCAGCTCTTGCCAGTTAGAACTGAAAAGTGACTTTTGTCAGGGCTTGATACCTCGAAGCATGATGCCTTGGCTTGGAACTCCAGGAAACGGAAAGGGCGTCAGAAGAGAGATCTTTCTGAGCTTTCTTCCTTGATACCCTAAAGACCTCAGAAGCCGCCTCAGAAGTATCACAGTTTCTGTCTGATCTCTGGCCCTTCTGTCCTACAGCTACCTTCTCCCCTGAGTGAAGCTGCAGAAACTAGACTCTCTTTTCCAAGGCAGGTCAAAGAAATCAAAACTTCTTTTTGATTTCTTCCCCAAAGTGAGCCATAAAAACCTAAAAGTATTACTCTAACTTTCCCCCCACCTCTCTGTGCAAAAATTGACCACAAATAAATACTCTGACGTCCCTTATTTGATATTAGATCATAACACGCTCATTCCAGAAAGAAGCCTGCCCCATTCCTGGGAGGAAGGAATTCTATCCTGAGAGCTCAAGAAAAGGCCAAAGAAGGTGAAGGGAAGGGGGAGGTTTTGGTGGAGGGAGGGTTATGGGTGGGGCCACATCTATGGTGCATCTTAGAATGGGTACAGGCGATTGCACTAAAGTACACAGCTATGATTTAACAATTAAAAAAAAAGAAAAGAAAAGTCTGAACAGACAGGCCTTGCTCAGTTTCCCTTAGTCTGTTTCTACTGGGTCATACTCCTTCTATCCAATCACAGTTCTGAGTGGCCGTCAACTCCTCATCCAATTTAAGCATAAAATCAGTCTTCATTCAAAAGGTTTTCATGTGAGTAAAACTACGGCTGAGTAAATTTGTTAGGCTTTTCTCTTGTTAATCCATCTTGTCAGTTTTATTTCAGCCCTGAGCAGACATCCTGGGAGCAGTGAGGACATTTTTCCTCCCTTCTATTTTCAATCCAATGAGACTATGTAGCTGTAATAATTCTAGAAATACATAGTTGAAAACATTCTGGAAAGTTGTTGCAACTTAATTTTGGTAGTGTTAGGTGACCTGTAGAAAGCTTTCCAAATTTAGCTTAAAAATCATACTTTTTTCTAGGTGTTATGTCCTCGTCCCACCAAGCTGAGACACAGATTCCCTTTATGTTTTCTCCTGGTACGTTGTACTTGCTCCCAATTTAGTGCTTGTCAAGTTGTGCTGTTTACTTGTCTGTCTCCCCTTCTAGATAGCATCTTTTGAAGGGACTTTGCCAGCAAGGATTGTTGTAAAATGAAAAAAAGAGCGAAATGCAGGGAAATGTACAGAGTAAGAAGACAAGGCAATGAAATTAGTGATGCACTCGGAGAAGGGGAGAGAATCAAAGTCCGTCTCTTAAAATACCAAAAGAAAAAATATGGGCTAACTGTTGGTGGGGAAAAAAATACTGAAATTAATCATTTCTGCACAGCCACTTTATGAAGGATACGTGCTTAGAGACCCCCCCAAAAAAATAATAAAAATAGTAGAGCAGCTATTATAAAAGTTAGAGTTGATGGTGGTTGATGGCCAAGACAAAAGTGATAATGAAAACGTGGTGGTGACGGTGATGACAAAGAAGAAATTAAAAGAACAACCTTGTTTTTAGGGTAAAAGCTCTCTCAGTATTTTTATGATATTGTCAAGGACTCTTTAATATTTTTAAAAATACATTGTAAAGTTAGGTAAAATGAATTCATTCATACGAGGAGGTCACACAGAATCACGTTTGTGACTATTTTAAAGTGGTACAGTATGATTTATGTATAAGACCATTCAATCAGAAAATCAGAAAATAGGACATCTCAAAAGTGTTAAAACCAAGGGGAACAGTCTTTCCGTGTGTACACCTCATTACCATACTTATAGAATATATATTTGTCTTTTTGCATATATTTGCTTTACTTTAAGTATATATCAGTGATTTCATACATCTGAGGCTTATTTTATTTAGAGTATTCGTTAATCTATTTTAGTAAAATTTCATTACTTTCCTTACTTTTTCCCCCTCGCGTTTTAAATTAAGAGTAGTAATTCTGCAGTCGAGACATCAGGGCCACCAAATAAAATATATGCAGGGGAAAATGCACTAGCCATCTCACTAATGAATGTGTCAAACATATCCTTTTTTTTTAAATTTATTTATTTTTATTGTTAAATCATAGCTGTGTACACTAGTGCAATCAAGGGATACAATGTGTGGGTTTCATATACAATCTGAAATATTCTCATCAAACTGTTCAACGTAGCCTTCATGGCATTTTTCTTAGTTAGTATATGTAGACATTTGTATTCTGCAAACATATCCTTCTAATATATCACTAAACTATCAGGAAAGGGCTAGAAGAAAGAGTTAACTAAGTTTCTTACTGGTTTATAGCAGATTGGGGTTTGTAATGACTGGAGTAATAATGAAATCCAAGAAAATTTAAAATAAAAAACATAAAGTCTATTATCTGCTATTGTTTTTTTTCTTTTTTTAAAAATCACCTCTCTGTGATTGATGCTTTACGAGAAACTGTGCTACCTGTATACATTTAAAACTATAAATGAATCTTTACCAGATCAAGAGTGCTAAACAAACACAAACTTATTTGCGTCTTTCACTTTATAACAACAAACTTGTACCATTATTCTATTTGTTCATTTTATATCTGTTTAATAAAAGGAGTGATTTTGAATTTTGGACATGTTTTTAAAATAAGAATCCATTTCCCGTTGCGTTACCAAGCGTTCTCTTCCTAGTAAGATGATAGTTATCCAAGGACCAGTTGCCTCATTGGTTCATCTTGGCCTTGAGATACATTGGATTCTGCAACTCTCCTAGGGCCTTTGTTGACGTAATCTTTTATATATTTGAAGTAGATAAGAAAACATCTGCAATGACCTCACACACCCTCATCTGTGAGGAAAAAAAAAAAAAATTCTTCTACACTGTTACAAATCGAATGTTCTGAAATGTTCTGGAGAAGCCCAACATGGAGAAATGTAGGTTGCTCTGCCTTGGTATGTGAAGTCTGACAATTAGTTCACACACACATGCTGAAAAAAGTGCTCCATACCTCATTCCTGAATATCATTACAGTCGCCTTTGAAGTTCTCCTCTTGGGAATTAGGCATTGACACCAGAGCCTAGTCCACCCTTTAAAGCAATTTCAGAACTCTTTTTCTGGAATGACCATCAAAGCTGTCACTTTTGATATCCTGAATGTCATCAAAATGTCTTCCTTTCAATATTTCCTTTATCTTTGGGTAAAGAAAGAAGTCATTGAGTAAAGAAAAAAGTTATGAGTCTAAATCATCGGTGAGTAGGTTGTCCCAATATAGTGATTTCTTTACTGGCTAAAACCTCCCTCACAGGCAGTATCCTGTGAGCTGGTGCATTGCCATGATGTACGAGCCTGGAGTTGGTGGCCAAGATGTTCAGTTAAGATTTTCCTGTTTCACTATAATGTTTACTTTGTCTGCTATACTTCTCACAGTCAGCCAATGATTTTGATGGACAATTTAATGACTTTTTGCAATGTTTTTGTCAGTTGTGCTCATTATAGCTGCCCTGACCTCTCTTTATCTGTGATGCTATCTCTTCCCTCAAAAAAGTGTTTAATGCATTTGTAGACTGCTGTTTTCCTCAGGGCACTTTTCCTATAAACTTGGACTAACATGTCCCTGATTCTGCTTTTATAAATGTTATAAATTTATAAATGTTTGTTTATTGCTCTAATCCAACTTGGACATCCTTGCGATGGCACACAAAAACACACAACAGTAATCAACATCACTCAGCAAGGCCCTGCCACATGTAGACATGAACATAGCTGTGAGACTCTGATGTATCAGAGTTGCAGAACCTCACCAAGTTGTTTGTACAATGCTGCCAACATAACCACATGGTGGAAGCTTGTGAACTTAATTGTCAGACCTTGTACACAAATATAAGTCAGTATGAGGCAGTGAAGTATAGGAGTTAAGACAATAGTCTATGGGTTGGGAGAGGTGGCTCACACCTGTAATCCCATCACTCTGAGAGGCCAACGTGGGTGGACTGCCTGAGCTCATGAGTGTGAGACCAGCCTGAGCCAGCGCAAGACCCTATCTCTAAAAAAATAGCCGGGTATTGTTTCAGGCCCCTGTAGTCCCAGCTACTTGGGAGGCTGAGGCAAGAAAATCATTTTAGCTAAGAGTTCAAGATTGCTGTGAGCTGTGATGCCATAGCACTCTACTGAGGGCACCAAAGTGAGAGTCTGTTTCAAACAAAAAAAAAAAAAGAGAGAGAGAGAGAGAGAGAGAGAGAATAGTCTATAATTATACACTTTTATTTTTCTCCACCACTACCAACTGTATAAACTTAGGCAAATTACTTTGCCTTTTTTCTCCCTCATTTTTTCACCTTTTAAAAATATACATAAAATAATTTAATATTAGCATCAGTGTCTGACTTACAATAAACTTTCTGTAAGTGTTTGATGTTATCATTATTTTTTTCTTTCTATTGACAATAATTATATATATTTGTAAGGGTATGAACTAATGTTTTGATATGCATAATGTATAGTTATCAAATCAGAGTAACTAGCAAATATACCATCTTAAATATTTATGATACGGTATTTGTGATAGGCTTTAAAACTTATGATGGTTAGTAAACTTCAGAATGGTCAGTAAACTGCTGAATGACTATTGGATTCTTTTATTCTTCCACTCTTCTCTGTTTAATAGAAAATACCAGTTGACAGTAAGTGATATGAAATCTATCTTGTATTGGTCTCTCTTGCTGAAACAACTGGATTACAATGATCAGACAGGCTTAGGAATATTAATTAACTCTTATTTTTATTCTAGCTTTTAAAATATTAATATTTTCACTCTGTTTACATGAAAAGTTTTTTGGAGTATAAAGCAAATAATAAGCTTACAGATTTCCATTCAAAATATTGAATTCGAAGGAATTAAAATAAATCCAAGTCTGCATATGTGGGCGTGCCTATATGTAAGGCACTCTTTAGACTGTGAGAAGCATAGCTAAGCTGCAGTAAATCATCCCCAAATGCTAAATTTCTCAGAGAAAGAAATTTTCTCAGTGTTAATTGTCCTTTGTGTATGTTCTTGAATTTCTAAGGAAGACTATTCTAGGGTTTAGCTCACATCCATATATCACAGGATTCCAATTTAAAATATTAGGCAACAAAATCATCTAACTTAGAAAGAGAGTTGAACAACATCTGGTGGTTTATAGATGTTGTACAATATGTATATAGAGATATAGATATATATCTTTTAGCTTTTAATGTACACAATGCCCAAGACAGGACTCGGAAGGTAAAGTATTTAAAGATGAAAGTAAGAGATGAGCTTAAAATGATGAAAAGGTAGGAAGGAATTTAGAGATAAAGGTCAAATCTACCTTCTTTGGCCCACTAAAGCAGTTTTCTTTTCTTTCTTTTATTTTATCTCTTATGACAGTAAATATCTATGACGTAATCATAAGTGTATACTATTCTGTATTGCTTAACAATAACGTCATGAATATTGCCCTTACTTCTTCAATTGGATAAGCTATACTCAATATGGAACAGCTGAACCCTAATAGCTGTCAAGAAATAAATGTAACTTAGTTATCTACCCAGGCTTGGATCTTGCTGATGCATTTTTACAATAAACACATGCATTTTCTTTTAGTTACTTCTAAATCTTGTGACTTGCTTAACCTTTAAAATATGTTTAGAGCAGGTATTAAACAGCACAGCCCACATCTTGCTACATCCCCATTAAGTCCACCAATCAACCCGTAATGTTGCTCATAAGAATAAAACTGTCAGTGAAGTACTTTAAACATAGGAAACAGTAAAGATAGTTCACTCAAAGCACATTATTTGCAAAGCGGGATAGAAGCCTACAATTTAAAGGATTCATAAATATTATTTAACAAGTTCTATAAAAATCCTTATTATGTAGCAATGAGTTCTAAGTATGCTACCGATGTATCTCATTTATTCTTCATAAAAACCTGATTGAGTACTATTCTCCCCTTTTTGTAAGTGAAGAAACCAACACACATAAAGATTAAAAACCTTACATAAGTTTGACTCAAGTGTGTGTTGACCACCGCACTGTGCTACCTTTCCATCCATCAATAGTAGACATATATAATATAACCCTTGGAATGAATCTTGGTTCTCTGATCATTGATTCACCTGGGCCATCTCGGTCATTCCCATTGAATATGATTATAGTTCACTGCAGTATCTGACTCCTGGGCTCAAGAGCTACTCTGGTCACACATCACAATTAGCTAGGAACTAAAGGTGTGCATCACCATGCCTGGCTAATTAAAAAAAACTTTGTGGAGATGGGGTCTCCCTCTGTTGCACAGGCCAATCTGGACCCCCTGGCTTCAAGTGTTCTCTTCTTTCTCAACCTCCCAAAGTGCTGGGATAATCAATGTGAACCACCACACTTGCCCTAGATCATTACTGTGATCATATATGAGGCCTACTGTGGTAAAGTTGGTAAATTCTCCCTGGAAAACGTGCTACGTACCTCATTGCTGAATATCACTATGGTCACATTCTCCTACTGGGAAGCTATGCACTAATGTCAGCACCAAGTCCACGCTTCAGAGTAATTTGGGAGCTCTTTTCCTAGAATGGGCACCAAAGCTGTTGTCATATTACCTATGATGTCCTGACTCCTGAATGTCTTCAGAATGTTTTCCTTTCAATATGTATGTATTCAATATGTATACATGTGTGTGTGTGTGTGTGTGTGTGTGTATTTATCTTTTTTTTTTTTCAGCAGAGTCTTTCTCCATTGCACAAGCTAGAGTCCTGTGGCATTAGCCTAGGTCACAGCAATCTCAAACTCCTAGGTTCAAGTGATCCGCCTGTCTCAGCCTCATGAGTAGCTGGGACTACAGGTGCCTACCACAACACCTAGCTATTTTTCTTTCTATTTTTGATAGAGACAGAGTCTTGCTCTTGCTCAGGCTGGTCTTGAATGCTTGCACTTAAGGGATCCTCCCATGTCTGCCTCCCAAAGTGCTAGGATTACATACATGAGTCACTGTGCCCATCTTCAGTATTTCATTTATCTTCAGATAAATAAAAATGTCCCTGGAAGCCAGATCAGGTGAATAGGGAGGGTATTCCAACACATTTGTATTCATTTGTTTACTGGCTAAAAACTCCCTCACGAATAATGTTATGTGAGCTGGTGCATTGTCATGATGCAAGAGACGTGAGTTGTTGGCCAGGATTTCAATTAAGATTTTCATGACTTTTTCTCTGTTGATGTTTACATGGTCTGCTATGCCTCTCACAGTGAGTCAATGATTTTGACACACAATTCAGTGAATTTATACAATGTTTTTTGTCAGTTCTACTCTTTACTAGCTGCCCTGATGTCTCTTCATCATTGATGCTTTCATTTCCCTCAGGAAAATATTTAATCCATTTTTACACTATTATATTTTTCACGACATTGTCCCCCAAAACTTGGACTATAATGTCTTTGATTTCATTTCTATTCTTGTGAAGTTTAACAAAAAAATTGTTTGTTATTTGCTTTAATTTAAACTCTGACTTTCTCATGATGACACACAAAACACACAACAATAATGATCACTCAGCAAGATACCACCACACATGGGCACAAAGACAGATGTGACACACTGATATACCAAGGTTATAAAACCTTACTGAGTTGTTTGTACAGTGCTGCCAATGTAAGTGCATGGTGGCTAGTTTGTAAACATAATTATCAGACTTGATTTAACTGTTTTCAAAGATATATATATATATATATATATATTAGAATAAGAATCATATCCGTTTTTACCTTATTGAATAATTAGTGTTTGGTCTAGTACCTGGAAAATGACTGGAATTCTATAAATATGTATTAATTAAATAAATAAGTGGGGGGGGGAGAATGAGTATCTCTGAAAAGGTAGTTATCCAGTTTTCTGAAACATGTCTTATGGTGAGGAACTTGCAAATTAAAAGGTTAATCAGTTACAGTTATCCTTGGTATAAGGGAGCATTTATTCAGGACTTCCTCAAATTACACAGTCCTCACATACTTGAGTCCTGCAGCTGGCCCTGGGGAATCCATGTGTAAGAAAAGTTGGCCTTCCATATTTGTGGGTCTCCATGCCATGAATACTATACTGCCATTTGTGTTTGTTTGTAGAAAACCTGAAAATCTGCACATGTCAAATCTATGCTATGCATGGGGCCTCAAACTACAGCCCATGGGCCACATGAAGCAGTGTGATTGTATTTGTTCCCATTTTGTTTTTTTACTTCAAATTAAGATATGTGCCGTGTGCAGAGGAATTTGTTCATAGGTCTTTTTTTTTTTTTAACTATAGTTCAGCCCTCCAACGGTCTGAGGGACAGTGAACTGGCCCCCTCTTTAAAAAGTTTGAGGACCTCTGCGTATGGAGGTTCAACTATAATACTACTTTTGTTTTTCTTTTTTGAAACAAAGTCTCACTCTGTCACCCTGTGCCCACTGCAATTGTGTCACAGCTCACAGCAACCTCAACCTCTTTGGCTTGATCAATCCTCTTGCCTCAGCCTGACAAGTAGCTGGGATTGCAGGCGTGTGCCACCACTCATGGCTAGTGTTTCCTATTTTTAGGAGAGGCAGGGTCTGGCTCTTGCCAAAGCTGGTCTATAACTCCTGAGCTCAAGAAATCCACTTACCTTGGCTCAGAGTGCTAGGTAGGATTACAGGCATAAGCCACTGTACCCAACCACTGTAATAATTCTTAACATGACAATATGGTGCTATACTTTTTAAATTTGACTACTTTTCTTCTTTCTCACTAGCTCTTAATAAATTACTAGTAAACCTAAGCCTTAGTAGTCTAGGGTTTTCTTGGAATTAATCTGCTCGTCTCCTTTATTTTCAATCCTCATACCTGTCTCTGACACATTAGAAATATTGTCAAAGGATGTTCAGGAAAACAGAAGGGGAGGAAGACCTCAGAAAGGTGGGACTAGGGCTGTTACCTACCTCCTTTTCATGCACCCATTGTTAACTCACAGTAGAATGTGTTCCTCACATTCTATAATACATTTAAATACTACAAGTTTATATTATAAATCCCATTTGTTCATTCATTCAACTAATACTTGTTTTAAATACTATGTTTTCCTGGAACCGCTGCCATGAGTATAACAGACATAATCTCTGCAGTCTGGAAACTTGTAGAAGAAAGAAACAAATGTCTATAATATCTACCATGGCAGCATGATGATTAAAAATTAACTACAAATATCAGCATAATTGAGTTTGTTTTCCTGCAGTGATAATAAGAATAATAATAGTAGGTTTAAAAAAAAAATCCTTAGCCTATAAGATTATACTCCTACCTTCTTACCTGATTATCCTGAAATTCCCAGACAAATTCTGGCTATTTCTTCCACAAGAGCAGAGCAAAGAGGAACCAAATTCATCACACAACTGGGTGCATTTCTAAGTCTATTGGAGATCAGATAAATGATACCATTGTGCTGAAGGTGTGAGAGTTTTTACTGTCCTCCTGAGCATCAGGACCACACTCAAATTTTAACTTATTGCGTCGTCTTCATGGGCACCTGGCCAAGTGTGTGGGAGCGTCACTAAATTCCAGCTACTTCAGGCACTAAATTCCTGCCTGGCAGACTGTGGTCCCTCGTGTGAAACTCCACCAGCCTCAAAGAAGAGACACCTAATTAATCATCCAAGAGGGAGCACTCCTTTTCTAATTAGCCTACCTGGAAAATATTCTGTATAGCAACCTAGATTGACTACTTTTTTTCTAACACTCACAAAGACTCCACATGTGCTAGTGAAAATCCTTCTGAGATTGTGACCTTTTCTTCCAGATTCTTGCACAGTCTTTTCATTACCTTTATCTTTACTTGCTCAGGATGCTGTTTCCTCTTCCTCTTCCTCTTCCTCTTCCTCTTCCTCCTCCTCCTCCCCCTCCTCCTCCTCCTCCTCCTCCTCTTCTTCTTCTTCTTCTTCTTCTTCTTCTAGATAAAGTTTCACTATGTTGCCCTGGGTAGAGTGCTGTGTGGTGTCACAGCTCACAACAACCTCAAACACTTGGGTTTAAGCTATTCTTTTGCCTCACCCTCCCAAGTCACTGGGACTACTGGCGCCCACCACAATGCCCAGCTATTTTGTTGTTGTTGTTGTTTTGCAGGCCCGGGCTGGGTTTGAACCCACCAGGTCTTGTGCATATGGCCAGCACCCTACTCACTGAGCTACGGGCACCAAGCTAGGATGCTGACTTCTTCAGTACACACTCCCCGAAGTTAATATTTAAATGAATTTTCACATATTTATACATTCGTGTGCGTGTGTGTGCATGTGTACATGTATATGTGTTGTCAAAGGTTTCTTTTCAAGTTTTTGGCCCTATTTGCCTCACCTTGTGAATTCCTTTCTTTTTCCCAACTAGGGAGAAGTCTAAAGATAAAAAATGATACAAAGGAGTATAAAAGATGAGGAAATATTGGCCTGGGCTGGAAGCTATGTTTAGTCATAATTTTCTGCCTCTGTGTTTACATGTTTAGATCAACGTGAAAAGAAGGGAACCTGTGTGTCTTTAGTAACCAAATTACCATTATAAATATGATGGACTTTTAATCAACAAATAAAACTACTTGTTGAATGAATAGATTACTTGAGATGATGGCAAAAATAATAACTGTTATCTCATAAGTTTGTTGAGTTTATTAAACGAGGCATTATATACGAAGCTCTTGACAAGGTACCTGGTAGAAAAACAAAATTCAAAGAAATCATCTGTATTAAAATTACCACCTACAGGCACTGCCATGATAATCATAGGAACTGACCCCTGGGATGCTAGTTAGCAACAGGCTGAACCATGGATTACACCCAGGCTTCCCTTTATACATCCTAAGTTTGAGGAACACAGTGGAGCTCTTGGATGAGTTTTCTAAATTTAAGAGTTCATACGTAGAAAGGAAATACTAGTAGGCCTGAGAATGACAATAAAATAAAGTGCAATGCTAAAGCCTCGAGGATTTTGATTGGGTAAGAAACTGTATAAAAACATTTTAAGCTAAGACCATAAAAATAGAGCCTAATTTTTTTTTTTTTTTTTTAAGTGAGGCTCAGCGCCTATAGCTCAAATGGCTGAGGCACTAGCCATATACACCAGAGCTGGCAGATTTGAATCCAGCCTGGGTCTTCCAAACAGCAATGACAACTGCAATAAAAAATAGCCTGGCACTGTGGTGGGAGGCTGAGGCAAGAGAATCACTTAAGCCCAAGAGTTTGAGGTTGCTGTGAGCTGTGACTCCACAGCACTCTACAGAGGGTGACACAGTAAAACTCTGTCTCAAAATTTAATAAATAAATAAATAAATAAAATGAGGGGCAGTGCCTGTGGCTCAGTGAGTAGGGCTCTGACCCCGTATACTGAAGGTGGCAGGTTCAAACCTGGCCCTGGCCAAACTGCAACAACAAAAAAATAGCCCAGTGCTGTGGTGGGTGCCTGTAGACCCAGCTACTCCAGAGGCTGAGGCAAAAGAATCACCTAAGCCCAGGAGAGTTGGAGGTTGCTGTGAGCTGTGATGCTACGGCACTCTACCAAGGGTGATAAAGTTAAGACTGTCTCTACAAAAAAAATAAAAAGTAAGAAGCTTCTCTGTACATTGTAAATTATCACTCTAGGCCAGTTGTAATCCTAGCACTTTTGGAGGCCGAGGCAGGTGGATTGCTTGTGCTCAGGAGTTGGAGATCAGCCTCAGCAAGAGTCAGACCTTGTCCACACTAAAAAACCAAAAAAATAATAACTGGGCGTTGTGGTGAACACCTGTCGTCCCAGCTACTTGGGAGGCTGAGCCAAGAGTATTGCTTGAGCCCAGAAGCTTGAGGTTGCTGTGAGCTATGACAACATAGCACTTTACCCAGATGACACAGTGAGATTCTGTTTCAAAAAACAAAAACAAACCAACCACCACCAACAACAAAAATACAGTAAATTACCACTCCAAAAAGAAGCTATGTCACATGATAAAAAGCAGAATACCTGTAAGTTATAATTGATTTAAATTTTAAAATATAATTTATGTTGAGTATTATGAGTCCATTAAAATTAAATTTAGCCCTTCCTGACTAACATTTAAAGATCTGAGAGTAATGCTCTTGCCATTCATTGGAGAGCAGATCCTATAAGATGCTTAGGACAAGGACTTTCTGCTAATAACAGCACCAGTTCCTAGTACTAGCGTTTTTATTCGTCTTACCGATAGTAAGGTGTATACCCTTTTATGGAAATTGGCTAGTTAAATTATGTTGAAACACATTTGGAAAGGTTCCCCCTCCAAGTTTCCCTACCTGATTTTTCTCTGTTTTACTTATTCATCCTAGGAATCTCTGCACGTAATTATTCATGTGTAAAGGACAGAAGAGACAGGACTGTGTGCGACAGAGGGCATTATGTCTGCCTCCAATGTCTCCTTTTGCATACCTAAACCAGTTTCAGCCCACATTTCTCAGTGCCATCAAGAGAATAATTGAAATGTTTTGGAAACACCCACTCATTTCAAGTTGCAAAGGCTTTATGGGTTGGCAAGTGCTCCTTGGGCTACAGCAAATCTAAAATGTGAATCAGAAATGTGTTAGTGCTTGCAAAATCCGTGCTACAAAATTATTCCTTTAAATAAAATCAAAGTCAGCAAAGATGTGATTTTACAGCTCCTCTCTTGTGGTGAATTCCATTTGCTATCAGATCTGAAGAACTGTTAAGCTTTTAAAGGAGGATTCATTCCTATTTTGTTAATGATTTCCTTTTCCCTCTTTCACAATGACAAAGTAAGAAACCTCAGTTTTATAAATCTCTGATTTCCTTGGAAATTGATGGGATTGGAAATACAAAAGGACAGTGTTCCTCTCCAGGGTATCCATAAAGTCAGTTCTTAATTTTTTGCCTGGAATTTATGTGAATATTATATCAAGCTTTTTATGAATGTGTTTGACACTAAGGCTTTGGTTTATTATAAATTGGTTTCCACATGAAATGCTTTATATCGTATAATAAATTGATTGCCACTGTATATTGGTTTGTGTTTATAATATATTGTATTGACTGAATAATAAATCTTTCTTTCCAGCAATTATTTTTATTGGTGTGGAGTAAATTATATCGGTTTCAAGAGAGCCAAAATGTTTTGGATCTAAATTATGCTTTGTCTGTCAGGTGATTTTGAGTTTAACATTTAATTTAAAAGGTTAGGGAAAAAATATGTATATATGTGAATATTGTCTCTTTTATGGCAAATGCATCAATTTTTGCAGATAATAGCAATGCACTCTAGCATCTCATTATATTAAAATTAAATATAATGTATTTGATTTAGTTATTGTTAAACTTTTCATAGAGCCTAGTTTTTGTTTCAATGCTTGGTATAGATGCTGCACTGAATGCCTTTTACTGTTTTCTTGAACTTGGATCAAGCTGTGTAATATATAAACAAATCACATCTCAGTACAGGAAGAAGGAAGAACACTAATAGAATTATAGCTTTTCCAAGATTACAGAAATTCCCTGGAATTTTGAGATAGACTTATGTTTAATAATAATTTGATATTGGATTAGAATATTAGAATTGGAATTTTTGCTTTTGCCAAAGGTTTGGTGTGGAAGGCCTTTTAAATAGAAGATTCTATCATTTATGCAGTTTATCAAATTCAATAATTCCTAAATATCACTACTTATATTAATTATTTCAACCAGCAGTGATTAAGTAACTGCTTTTTGCCTTCCAAATGCTTCCAGTCCAAGATAGTAAGGAGGCGTGTGTGGATGCAAATGAGTGTAAAATTGCAGTGCAGGTGTTATAAAGAAGTACAGATAAAGGAAGAAAAGAAAGGAAAAGAGATGGATTTCTTTGTAAGCAGAAGGTCAGAAAGATGTCCAAGTGTGAGGGTAAGTCGTCTTTGTACGATAAGAAGGGCTCTGTGGCTTGTAAGACAGTGGACAGATTGGGAAGGTTCACGTATCGTACTCTAAGCCTGAGGAGTGTCTCTGTATGGTTTCACCTATGACAATGACATCCTCAATTTATATTTTCTAACATGTCCTCGATTAGGAATATGACAAATGTGTTAATAGAAAAAGAGAAGGAGAGGTAGGAAGATTAATGATTTTGTCATCCTGTACATGAAATAGGATAAGAATTTCATAAAGCATAGTCTTAAAGATGGTGGAGAATGGATGAATTAAAAAAGTAGTTAAGAGGGAGATCTGTAGGGCTTGGTGACTGTAAGGAGAAGGTCACCAAGCCCTCAGCATATGACTAGGTTTGGGTGCATTCGCTGAGATATGAAATGCAGGAGCAGAGAGATGTTGTGCATTGAGATTTGTCTATGGGCTGCAGCCATAGACTGCATAGCCAGAGACCATTAGACTTCAAAGTGGACAGGCCAGTTGGATATAAGGTCTGGAGATGGGATAAAAACCTGGAATGGCATTGAAGACTTCAGGCAAACAGAAGATTTAGGAGTGCAAAATGATGCATTTTCAAGCAGCCAATCATATAAGATTATAAAGAAACACACTACTGTCAAGAAAAAAGAAATGGCTGGTAATATAAGATTGTAAAGAAATATAATGCTGCAAAGAAAAAAATCAAAGAAAAGGTTAGAGGACCAGAGATGGATCTTTGAAATTCTGACAATTAAGCATCAGGATGAGGAATGGTCTTGAGTGAAATGTTGGTAATGAATTACCCTTTAGTGTCAATTTCCTCATTATTTTATATCAGAAACTTCTTTAAATTTCAGATTACTATGAGGCTATGAGCGATTAGGTTACAGTGTTCACCGTTGTTAGGTAAAGCCCCTGTTGTAGTCATCTCCTGCTTGACTGTCCTGTGCCCCCCGGGTGAGAGCACCAGTTCCCCTTCCTCCTCCATCCTGCCCCCAGCTGGGACTGAATGGAGATTTTCTCTTGTGTGAGCCTGTGTATGAGTTTGTCTTCTGGCTTCATATCAGTACTGAGTACACTGGTTACCGGCTTTTCCAAGTTTAGCTGGGCTCTAGGCTAACCCAGGCAGAGACACATTCTGATGTGATTCAGTTCCAGCCATTGGGATACGCATGGAAATAAAACATGCACATTTCAGGTGCTGTTTTTTTACAAGGAAGTTATTTCTGCTCCATCTCCCTTTACCCTCTTCTCTCTGTGGCTGGGAAATAACCCAAACTCAACAGCACAGAAGGAGGCCACATGTTGAGGATTTCAGAGATGACCTACCTTTGTGAATCCCTGAATGTTTGAATTATCTCATGGAGCAAAAAGCAAATCTACTCTACACTGCCTGCCTGTCTTTAAAGTATTGTGTGGAAGGAAAGCGTGTTTTTAGTCATCTTTAAGTGACTGTACTTTGCAGTCTAAATAGTGCAAATATTTAAGTAAAGAGATTGCACCAGGTGCCATCTTAAATCTCACACAGTAACCTGAAAGTATGAAAACGAATCAAACTTGCCATTTTAGGTACATACTTAATCTTTTATTAGCTTCTATTTTTGACATGACATGTGATCAGTAAAATTTTGATTCTTTTAAATTATTGTGGTTTTCTTTGGAGTCAAGTGTGAAGATATACCACAATGGCCATGCATCTGAACCACCTGGCAACATTTTAATTATACAGAATTTGAGGCATGTCCTTAGGGAATGCTGATTAAAATCTATTTCTAAAAGACAGATATTTATATAATGTGCAACAGAATAGACCTCTGTGATAAGTTGCTAACCAGAGAGGATTCTGTATTGGGATCGTTTGTTACAAAATAATGAGATGAAGATTTACCAGGTAAATGCCCCCTAAAAGAGAGATGCAATGCATGGCAACGGTAATATGTTATAAAATAATATCCAAGGCAAAGCCATGAATAGAAAACAGTGCCTCATGTAAGTTTAGTTCCCATAAAAATATATTTGTCCAAAAATGCTATGCACCAATCTCAGAACATCACATATAAAATATAGAAAGTGTATGAAATGTAAGGGTAAAATGAAATATGTATGCACAATGCTTCAAGCCCACGAAAACATAAATAAATGGATTGTACATTTAATGACTAAACATAGATCAAATATTATATTCTATGGACAAAGAAAACAACTTATCTTAGTCTTTAAAAAAACTAATAAAAAGTTGTTGGACAGGGTGGCATCTGTGGCTCAAGGAGTAGGGCACCAGCCCCATATACTGTGGGTGACGGGTTCAAACCCAGCCATGGCCAAAAAAAAAAAAAAAAGCTTTTGGACAATACAGAATATTTGAAAAGGAGCAATTGGTACACTAGCTGTGGTATAACCATTGATTTTAATGTTACTAAATTATATGCATAACAATTCATTAAATTAAGATTGAGTATGGCTTGGCACCTGCAGCTCAACTCAGTGTACACGGAGGCTGGCAGCTTCAAACCTGGCCCAGGCCAGCTGAATAATGACAAGTACAACAACAACAAAATAGCTAGATGTTGTGGAGGTCGCCTGTACTCCCTGCTACTTGGGAAGCTGAGGCAAGAGAATCGTTTAAGCCCAAGAGTTGAAAGTTGCTGTGAGCTGTAACGCCAAAGCACTCTACCAATGGTGATATAGTGAGATTCTGTCTCAAAAAAAAAAAAAAAAGTTATCATTGTGTCAACCTTCCTTCATTTTGCATTAAATTCTATTTTGTTAACATGGTTTTCTATCTTTCCCTATATCAATCAATCATGTTTTTTTAACTTTATGATCCAAAGGGATTTGTATGGCTCTTGTATTTGTTGGTTAGCTGTGTTAAACTAACATGTGTTTCCTAATGAGTCCTCAAAGTAGAAATATCAATTTTACGATGGTTAAAGTTGTGTCAAAATATCTACATAAGATCACAAGTTTAAATTAAATTTTTACTGTTCTAAATTGTCACGGCAATCACTATAATATGATAATACATTCCAGGCTTCCTGAACAAGATTTTTATTCTTATACTACTTTCTACCAAAAAAAAAAAAATCCTTTGAAAGAGAATTTTTGACATTTGCAATTAGATTTTTTTGGTAAGAAACGTACAGTGAGTATTTGTATGTAGGTCATTTATGTCTGAATTGTCATAATTAATTTTGAAAGAGTTGCTTAGTCCTATTAAACTATTTTACATTAAATTAAATCATGCCAGCCATAAAACAACTTCTGTCTGAACTATTTAAAATGTGTACTCTAAGGTCAAAGCTTCAAGTCTTCATATATATTATCAGTGAGAAAATTGATACAGATTTACATACTTAAAATTGTACCGTCACAAAAGGTCCACAACTGCTGTACAATAAAATGGCCACTAGCCACATGGGGTTAATCAAATTTAAATTAAATGGCATTTAATATTTCACCCTTCAGTTTCATTAGGCATATTTTGAGTGCTAATAGCCAATGTGCCTGGTGGCTATTGTGTTTGATAACATGAATACAGAACATTTCCATCATAACAGAATGTTCCACTGGATGTCATTTATCCCAGAGAAGAATTTCTAGCAATAGATTTGTTCTAGTCTCATATCCTAAATTCTAGGTCTATACAATACATATTATTTTTCCACGGAAAAATAGTTCCATAGCATGTTACATTAAATGTTAGGGAAGTGATTAATTGGCAGTAGAAAATAATTGAAGAGACTATGTTAGAAAAAAGTTAAACAGCTGGGAGGCACCTGTGGCTCAAAGGAGTAGGACACCAGCCCCATATACCAGAGTTGGCAGGTTCAAACCCGGCCCCAGCCAAAAACTGCAAAAAAAAAAAAAAAGTTGAATAGCTTTACTATGGTGAGATTCCATATAGCCCTGATGAACATGTGTTTGAACATGGTGGCTCTTGAAATTGATACACATAATGATCATAGGACATCCAAATTCCCTTTTGTCTTTTGAAGGGTTCTTGGTAAAATAGGATCTATTCAATGTATTATCCCAACAACCATCAAATAGATAAAAAACATTAAAAAATATTTTGGAAAAAGCACATTAACAGTGGTAAAGTCAATAAGACATATTTTCCTCACTCTGGGCATTTATACTTCTATTTTATAAATTTCTTTACTGCATTCGTGAAGACCCTGTGGGACCTCTGAGCACTTAGCTCTCTACTCTTGACAGGACCTCTGCAAAGCAGATCTCAGCATTATTCCCTGAGGTATTTTCTAACCTATGCACTAGCATTGCATATCTCTTTCAAGAGCCTATTCAAAGTTTTCTAGCTATGCTAATCTGCATAAAACACCATGTAGTATTACTTCTTAAGTCTTTTTTCAGTATTTTAATTTTCTTGTTTTATGATAGAGTATAAAATGAGTCTACTGAAATGCCATTTAGTTGAGTACACAGTTTTATATTATCTAGTATGATTTTTCGAGGAAATTTCAAAGGAGTGTGGGTGAAATTCAAACCCAGACATGTAAAGATATGATAAAAAAAAATTCAAAATTTTCTCTAACATCTTCCTAGACTAGAAAAGAACACAGTGAAATTACCTCTGGAAAGACTCTAACTAATTCACTGTGGAAAGCAAATCAAAATTATGTGCTACATAACAGCAATGTGAAAACAGGAAATGTAAATAAAAACAATAAGAATGAAAGTAATAGCAGTCACTGATGGGGTTAGCACTTTCTATCAGTTTTGCATATATATCCGTGTAGTAGATGTAATTTCTAGCATAATGACAACGTAAAGTAAAACGATCCTTATTTCATTGAAAAAGAAGTGGACTTGTGAACGAGATAAATGAAATCAGACAGACTTTTGTTCAAATCCCCAAAATGGAAACTTGATCTTTGCCAGACCTACTGTCCCCGGTCTTCTCCTTTTGGTGACTACATGGACTCTTTTCTTTCTTCAACATTTCATCTGTGAATTCTGTTGCCTTACTCGACAAAACAAACCCCAAGTCCCAGAACACATACCTCCCACTTCGTTTGCTGTGGACACACAAATTGGAGTCACCACCATCTTTCGAAGAGTTGGGCTCTGGCCGCCTCTCCTGCCTCATGGACTCCTCTGCTGCTGCCTTACAACTGTTGTTCCCAGAGCATCAGAGCACTTTCTTAATCACTAAAAGTTGGATAATGTCAATCTCCTACCCCTAATCTTTAAAAATGTTTTCATTTCACTCAGATTTAAATCCAAGTCCATGATGGTTGTCTACAAGACATAACAAGACTTCATGGCCATGACCATCTCTAACTGTGCACCTGCCCCGTGGCCCTGGGTCCAGCATACTACTTCCTCAGAATCTCTGTGCTAGTTCATTTTTTTTTTTTTTTTTTTTTTTTTTAATGAGCTTAACATTACTGTAATATTTTTGTTGTTAATGTTTGTTTCAAAGGCACAATAATTGTGGGAAAATGAAACCAGTAAAAATGGTCAAATACAATGTAATCTTAGCAGTTTGAGATGGTTAAATGGAGGATCACTTGAGGCAGGAGTTTGAGGCCAGGCTGAGCAACATAGCAAGACCCATTATCTACAAAAAGTAGAAAAATTAACACAATGTGGTGGTGCATTCCTGTAGTTCCTTATACTTAGGAGCCTGAGATGGGAGGCTCAATTGAGGCTGAGACAGGCAGCTCAGGAATTTGACTTGCTGTGAGCTATAATGATGCTACTGGACTCAAAAAAATATGGTGAGACCCTGTTGCAAAAAAGAAAAAAAAAATGAAGAAGGAGACTAAGGAGGAGGAGGAAGAAGAGGAGGAGGAAAGAAAGAAAGGGAGGAGGGGGAAGAAAAGAAAAACAATGCTTGTCACCTAAAATTCAGTTTGTTAAGATGTATGTTAATTTGGGGGTACAGGTGATGTAATGTCAAAGTACACAGAAGGAACAATGCAGTGGGTGGGGTGGGAAGTTAGGGGGGCTCCCCAAACAAGAGATACTGAAGCTGACGCTTGGAGGTTAAGAAGTATGTCAAGCAAATTTGAGAGGGGAGAATTGAAGGGGCATGGTTTTCAGCACCCCAGAATGGTGGCTTTGCCTCATATGTGCTCCTTGAGGTATGAGGTCCTGAAACGGGAAAATTCCATTCTCAGCCATAAGCGAGACTCTGGGGCTAATTCCTCCTTGCTTGCTAAAACAGCAGAGACACAGGGGTTAATTCTTCCCTGCTTGCTATAAAGGCCTTGAGAAAGGAATCCCTGAAGTCCCTGCAAAGTCGTAGCTGGAGATTTAGCACCTGCCTGGAGCTGAATTGTTACTCTTCCTTCCCTAACTTCAAGTTACACAAAAGTTTCATTTAACCTTTTAGGGAGGTGGGCGAACAGAACAGAAAGCCTGGTGTCCTTGTAGTTTATCTTTAAGTTAAATGCCCCAGACTTAGAAATGACGTGTATGTGCTTTGTAACATTTATGCTGAGGAGAAATTTTTTATGGAAGTCTCAACTAGTGCTTTTGTTCTTTATTCTTACTTATTCTTATCTGACAAGTTGGATATATAATACAGTGAATAAAGTACAATGGCTGTGGGCCTGGGCGAGCCCCCAGTCTTCCCTTAATTAATAAATAATTCATTCCGTCTGCTGGGATACCTCTACATCGTTGATTGGGCTAGTGGACAGCAACAGAAAATATTTTGGCATAGACAGAAGCAGGTGCTTCCAGCTGAGACAAAAGGGAAAACCTGCTGTGTGGTGCTGCTACCATCGCAGACCCAGAGATTATGAGTGCAGACACACAGCGGCCACCATCGCAGACCCAGAGATTGTGAGTGCAGACACACGGCTGCCACCATTGCAGACCCAGAGATTGTGGGTGTGATTACACAGCCACCACCATTGCAGACCTAGAGATTATGGGTGCGGTCACACAGCTGCCACCATCGCAGACCTAGAGATTATGGGTGCGGTCACACAGCTGCCACCATCGCAGACCCAGAGATTATGGGTGCAGTCACACAGTTGCCACCATCACAGACCCAGAGATTGTTAGTATGGTCACACAGCTGCCACCATCACAGACCTAGAGATTATGGGTGCAGTCACACTGCTGCTACCATCGCAGACCTAGAGATTATGGGTGCTGACACACAGCTGCCACCATCACAGATCCAGAAATTATGGGTTTGCTCTTGGACAGTGGAGAGCAACATATTTTCATGAGTATTATTCCATGAGTATAGTTTTTTTCCTTTTAAACACATGTAGTTTGAATCTGGAGAGAAAATATAATTTTCAAATTAAATAAGCAAGCTCATTAATGAATGAAATTCATTAATGTACACCATTTAGAAAACAAAATTGGAAATGATGTAGAAACAAAGATTTGTTTCCTAAAAGATAAAGAACTACCACCCACAAACACACACAAATAGGAAGATTGAGAAAACATTTAATAGAGTGGAGAAAAAGTCCTCTTCTGAGCTGTAAATATGAACCCTTCCTGGCTCCTAATATTTAAGAGCATGTGTCTGCTGGGGGGCGGGGTGCAGTCACTTTCTACACGGCGATAATAAATTGCCACAAACTTACTGGCTTAAATCGTAAACTTTATTGCTTTACAATTCTATAGGTCAGAAGTCTAACACAGATCATACTCTAAGGGAAAATTCATTTTCTTGCTTTTTCCAGCATGTGTGCCTCATGTTCTGCTTTCTATATCTTCAAATTTTTCCACGACGATGAATTAAGTCTTTTCATAAGGCCTCACTCCAGCCTCCACTTTGCCTCCTTCTCTCAGTTTTGAGGGAGTTTATGACTACATTAGGCCTGTTCAGATGACCAGGTAATCTCCCATTTTTGATGTCAGCTGATTAGCAACTTTAATTCTGTCTGCAACCTTATTTTCCTTTTGCCACATAGCCTAATATATTCACAGATTCTGGTGACATAGATGTGGTCATTTTTAGGGGACGGTGGGTATGATTTCCCCTCTTGTAGGGTAGAATGTTTGTGTGTGTAGGTGTTTTGTTCTTTTGATTAAAATGTATAGAATTATGTATGTCTATTTAGTCTACTTCCTATCATGGTAGTAAACAGAGGTGGACAAATTTAGGAACACCTGATTACATCTTATGCAGTTCTTTTCAGTAATCTTACAGCCTAGATTAATAATAGGGACTCTTATTTACTCTCCAGCTGACTTTGTAATGTGCCTATGGTGAGACTGTATAGAGAGTAACTGTAAAGCAACCTCTTGTCACCCACCATCTACACCTCTATTTTAATGTTGTGATGTCAAGATTCAATATCGATTTTTCTCCTTGGAAGGCTCCTATTTGATAAAGTAGATAATCAGAACTTTTAAAGAGTATTTTCCCCAAGTGGCAAAATAAGTCCTTTCTATCTGAAGGAAAAATGTTTTCCAGGTATACTTATTTTTCATTTGCTTATTTGTAGTAAACTGGATTTCGACGGAAGAATTTGGTTTTTACCTTCATTTTTTAAGCTCTTTTCAGGAATATGTTGAAATATGCCCCTCTAACTTGGATAAGCTGGATTCTACCTTTACGGAAATCTCCTTCACTCTCTGTCCCGGGGTTAGAATTGGCCAGAACTTATGCAAGATTTGGAGGTCAGAGCACAAGAAAGCCTTTTTGAGTTCGAGAATGTTTGTGCTGCAGTTGTGGAAAAGAGAAGAGATGTGTGGAGAAGGGAAGGGATGTGTTAGCAGAAGGTTTCGTGTGGTAGTGTTGGCTGTGAGTGTTGAAGAGGGTTGAAATTTGCTAGGGAGAAAGTTGATTCACTGTAGAAGAATTGCTGTTAAGCTGCTCCAATTTCAGAAACAATAAATACAGAAGTAAAAGGACTTGTGACAAACTTCAGAATGATTATCAAAAAATAATCCAAGGCGGGCGGTGGCTGTGGCTCAAAGGAGTAGGGCGCTGGCTCCTATGCTGGAGGTGGCGGGTTCAAACCCAGCCCCGGCCAAAAACTGCAAAAACTGCAAAAAAAAAAAAATAATAATAATAATCATAATAATAAAATAATCCAAGGCAGGACTGGGCTAATTGATTCCTGTTTCCCACCTTGTTCATGCTACTTTTTGAATCACCCACGTCTGTGTGCACAGATTAAAGCTACCAAGTGGATTATTTAAATTAGCCCAGGGAACTCTGTTTTTCTAACACCTAGTTTAACATTTTGATGCAATGTCATTGACAAAAAATTGTGAATCAAACTTCAAAGCAATTGTATTTTGCTGGCTTTAGATCAGCATAATGAGAAACTAGCGTGTTGCAGGCATCAGCTTTCTACAGAGCTTATAGAAGTGTGTGAGCACATGTGTTTATATTTGTTTATTTTGCCTTATTTTGTTCTATTCTGTTTTGGTTTTGAGGGAATATAAAAAGTTTGGAAATTATAGGTCTTGGATTTATAAACACCTGGCTTTAAATTCTAGTTCTGTAATCATGGGCAATCAAGTTAGCTGTTGCCCAATTTTTTTCATTTATAAAATGTTTTTAATAATGTCCAAAGAGTTTCACAAGTCACAAATAAAATGTTTTGCCTGAAATATAGTATATGTTCAACAAATGCTAGTCTTATTAATCATAGTTTCTTGACAGGAGACAAAAGCATTTATTTCATCTGATGTATATTTTTCAAGACTTACTTTGGCTCTTCTTAACACATGTAAGCTTAAACAGCATGTAAGTTTGTGTTGAGTTTTCCAGAAGAATATAATGCAGATTTTTAAAAACTAAACTGATTATTATTGACAAAAATATTTTGCATCACAAGATTATAGAAACTCTGTGCTAAATCTCTTAAATCCATATCTTTGCTTAAAGATAAGCTTCGATCATAGGACTCCAATTAAAATCAACCTTGCACTTTAACCATTTAGAACTTAAGCAAAAAGAATGGATAAAATAGCTTATACATAAACCAAATAGTTTCTCTACTCAGTTATAATTAGCACGAAGTCATGGAATTTTTCCAGCTTTCTAGTTTTTTAAGAAGAATTAATTTTGAGACTTTTCACCCTACCAGCTTATGAGTTGGAGGGCTAAATTCACCAATTAAATTCACAGCAGATTAATTAGCTAGTAATTTGAGAAGTTAATCATCATCCAATGTTGTTATCAAGTGTCTTCATGTCCAGGAAACGCGTGTTGGAAGATTGGTTTGGGAGGACTGAAATCTCGCTTGAAGACACATTTAAGTGGTTGGGACACCTTGGCTACAACCCCAATGTACTCTTGGTGCTGCTCAGCGCCTCTTACCGCTGTGTAAAGGCAGATATAAAACACGATAGAAAAACATCTGAGAAACACATCGTGTGTTTGGAGTCTTAACGGTTTTCATTAAGGCTTGATTCAATTATACTTCACCGTAAATATCCCACGTGTTCAGCATTACGCGCCTAACCTGCAATCTTTCTTTCTTTCCTTAGTTCTCTGGAGAATTTTTCACGTCCTTTGTCAGTTCACAGATAAAAATCAATTTTGTGATTTCTTCCTCATAGCTAATGGAAATTTGTTCAAATCACAAAGCTATTACTACACCATTTGCCCAATTCAGCAGAAATATCATCCTTGGTTCACTCAGTGCAAAAGAAGCACAATTTGGAATAACAAGGGAGTTTTAGGTCAGGAATGAAGCAAATAAACAAAGTTGATAGTATATTTAAAGAAATGGAGGCCAGCTAAAGCCAGCCTGTTAGTCTTTTGCATTTAATCCATATCCTTTCTTATGAATTTATACAACATTTATTATCAATATAGAAATAAGATACATGTGTACATGTGCATATAGTCACGCATGCACACACACCTGAATGTACATAGTGATTTGCCTTAAAATACCATATTTACGTTTTTGTGTTCAGAGGTCCACACGAGTTGTCAACGTTGGGGCCAGCTGCAAGAGCTCTAGTGATTTTTCTGAGCTGTGCTTTCTTCCTTTTCTTTACTTTGCTATGTTTGTAAGAGCTAACGACAGAAGATTTGCCTCTATACTTTGTCACTCTTGAACCGTTTGCAAATTATAGTCATCTTAGTAGGATCCTAACCATAGGGATGTATCTTCTATGTAGGCAATTTTAGCAAAAGAGTCTCCAAACAGCTTGGTAAAACTTTCGCCACTTTCAGCAAGTGTTCTCGTTCATTCAACCTGCCTTGCACATGTCACCGTGTAAGCACGTGTTCTTCATTCTGGCCTTCCTGTGACTACGGAACAGCAGGCTAAGCTCCACCTTTAACCTTACACTGCATCTTGTATAAAGGAAGTGATAGCAAAGATTTTTGCTACTAGGGACCACTCCATAGAAGAACCTTAGAACCGACAACTAGAGACACACAATCTCCTAGACCAGCTTGTTATGGTGCTACAATTCTTTGAGCAGAAAATTCTGTGAGATTTGCAATTATCTGATTCCCACCTGGAGAGTTGAAAGGCCAGAAGTGGGAGCTGGTAAGGGGAGACGACATTTGCTGCGTTCTTCTCACCAGCTAAAGGAGCTCAGATGTCCAGCAACTGGTCAAGGCATTAAATTGTTTTAAATTTTATGCAGAGAAATCTACTGCTATAATTTTACAAACGTTTGAAATCATTTCTCTGTACTTTGCAAATCCTATTATTATCCTTTAAAAGTGCCAATAGACTAAGATATGAGGCAAGATGAATCTTCATACACAGAACAGAACTCTTACTCAGTTCTATTTTAATACGTGTTTTAAAAGCGCCTGTTTCCTGCACATTTCTCTCTCTGAGGAAAAAAAAAAAATTGTGATCATTTAAAGTAAATACTTCTTGTTTCAGATACATGCCAGAATCTTATCAGATCAAAATAAACCCTCAACATATACTTTATTATTACTATTTCAACAATCAGAGTTTAAGACAGCATTATGTTTAAAATTATTGTGTTATATACTGTGTACTTTTGGCCTCATAAATTCATATGTTGAAGCCCTTATCCACAGTAAAATGGTATTAGGAGTTAGGATTTAGGGAGATAATTAGTTTGGATGAGGTCATATGGGTGTAGGCCTTGAAACTTCTTTTAAATTTCCTTCCAAGAAGACAAAGAAACTTAAGCTTATTCTTTTCATTATATAAAGACACAACTAGAAAGGGACTAGTTGGTCTGTAAACCAGAAAGAGTCCCCTGACCGTGACCCTGTTAGCTCCCAGTCTAGAACTTCTAGCCGCCAAATCTGGAATTGAGTGAATGTTTTGTAAGCAACTCGATCTGTGATATTCTTTTGTAACAACCCAAACTGATTAAACCATCATCTTTCTTTTTGAAGAATAAAAAGATTTTTTCCTTTTTTTTTTTTTTTTTGAGACAGAGTGTCACTATGTCGCCCTCAGTAGTGTGTCATGGCGTCCCAGCTGACAGCAACCTCGAACTCTTGGGCTTAAGTGATTCTCTTGCCTCAGCCTCCTGAGTAGTTGGGACTACAGGCACCCGCCACAACAGCAGTTGCCGTTTTGGTTGCAGTTGTCATTGTTATTTAGCGGTCTGAGCCAGGCTCGAACCTGCCAGCCTCAGGGTATGTGGCTGGCGCCCTAGTCACTGAGCTATGGGCACCAAGCCAATAAAAATATTTTTAATATAATAATATTTTCACTCAGCTCATTTCTAAAGCTATTCTTAGTGAATTCAGGCTATTGGATAATATTTTGGAGGAAAATGGTATGATGTGGTTGGAAAGGTGGTGTCTCTGTCAGGTGTTAGATACTGAGGAACTGAGAATCCGCCAGGTGAGAATAAGACAGGGTCAGTCAGGCTACAGCCAGCAGGACACAGCTGGTTGGTGTAGGTCCTAAGTGACCTTTACTTTCTGTCCCCAATTCTTACTGTTTTGTAAATTTAGCTCCCACCCTAAAGATGCCTATTTTGAGTAGTTTAGGAGGATTGATTTAGAAGATTGACTTTTGAACTGGAATTGTTGTTTTTGGACTTGGATTATGCTGATTACTGTTTAAGATAAAGATTAATACGGTTTCTACTTTGAACTTTCATGTATAAAATGTTGTGGACATGGAAGACCAGAACAGTCTTGGAAAGGCTACTCTCAGGTTCTTCAGAATCACTGGCCTTCTGATAAAGTTTGGTGGGCCCAGCGCTGTCTCTGTGTATTGGCTGACAGTGACCGGCAGCCAGATCCTCTTCATCTGGTAGTAGAACTCAGGGTTGCACGTGGGTGCCATTGGCCCAGAACTTCATTTCTTATGATTAAATAGAAATTTAATTTTAAGACCCTTTTCTGAGTCTTCTCCTTTTTGTGGTTGATGGTGATAGTCACATTAACTTGATTTTGTCAGTATATAAACAGCCAGCGAGGGAAAGATAAGAGGAGATTGAATCTATGTTATGATTCACCTGCAGCCCAGACCATAGGGATGCTCTTGGGCTTTGCACTCTCACATTTGTTGGAGAATGAGACTGAAACATAAAATTGTTTTAGTTTGATCTCCCACAGCTCATCTTTGACCCTGTTCTCCTCCAAGGATACACACATAGAGTTTTACCACTTAGACTGTTTTTGACGGTTCATGGAGAACCACATAGATTTCAAAAATTGCTGTTGGCTGGGCAAGGTGGCTCACACCTGTAATCCTACCATTCTGGGAGGCGAAGCAGGTAGATCACCTGAGCTCGCAGGTTCGAGACCAGGCTGAGCAACAGTGAGACCCTGTTTCTAAAAATAGCTGGGCACCTGTAGTCCCAGATACGTGGGAGGCTGAGGCAAGAGAAACGCTTGAGTCCAAGCGTTTGAAGTTGCTTGAGCTATGACGCCATGGCACTCTACCAAGGGTAAAAGTGAGACTCTGCCTCAAAAAAAAAAAAAGAAAAGTGTTGTATATGCAAAGAAAAATAGTGCCTTATTTTGCAACTTCTAAAGTTTTATACTGTTGATATTATAATCTTGAACACACATCAAATTTTTCTATTTCCCCACCCAAAAAAACCTATCTATATGAACTCCAAAGCTATATTTTGTTTAATTATATATTTTCCGAAGGGTTTCACAATAAGTGAAAGTGTAATTTATTTCATACAATTTAAAACATAAAGGATTATTACAGCTCCATTGCGCCAGCACGTCACTGCTTCAGCAATGCCTTGTCACTCTTGCTGGGGACAGAAATATCTGCTCAAGTTTCAAAGGCTTTTGTAGGAGAGAGGTTCAGTTTTTGCTTGTGGTATGAGTCTTCTAAAATATTTGGAGAAAATTTTAGAAATACATTTACATCTGTATTATTTCCTGCAAGCAAGGGAAAAGAAAATGTGTGCTGGACCCTTTTCTTTTTCTTGCTTTCATAGAGAAATCAGAAATTCTCTCGCTAAGAAGTGTAAATTAGTATGGAAATGTACATAGGCCTATTAAAATTTTCTGGGGATTCATGAATTGGCTGAAAACAAAAATTTCAAATTATAGATAGTTCAGAGATGGTTTGTGATGCTTGGAAAATTTCTCTGGCTTTACAAATTCAGAATATCGGGATTCTTTACAAAATAACCCTAATTTCTCTTTCTCCTCACTTCCCCCCCTCCAGCCTTCTACTTTCCTTTCTTGTTTCTTCCTTTCTTCCTTCCTGACTTCCTCTTTCTTTCTTTCTCCCAAAGAATGAACTGTAAGTTTAATGATAGTAGGTACAAAGTGAAAGTTTTGCAGCTGTAAGAACCCCGAATTGTTGGGAATTAAAATAGCGGGAGGAGAAAGTACCAGAATAGGGCAGGAAACATTACTCAGAACCTTAACTTGGTGTTTGACAGCTGTTTGGAAACCAGATATAGCCCATATAAAAGCATCAATATAGAAACATATAACTTTACCCAGCATACAGGGTAGATTGAACAAAATGTATTTAGTAAGTAACTGCTTGGTTGTCAATACTGTTCTGATGCATCCTATGCATTCGGAATATAAATAAGACATAATCCTTGCTATGTCCAGAAACTTCATTGTAACTAGGATGTCTAATATCATTGTTTTCTTCAAAAATCACAGTGGTAGAACACGTGTATAAAGGCACAACAAACCCTTAGCAATCTTGCTTATAAATTACTCCAGATTTAATTCATCTACTTAATTTTTCTTCTCATTCTTTGACATATATTTATTTATTTGAATTTTTTTCTGTATCTTGATAATACTACAGTTTTATGTATTTTCTCCAGAGCATGCTAATGGGTATGTATTTATTTTATGGGCTTTAATTTTATCTTTGGTTTGGGGGGAGGAAATGGAAACATTTGATGGGTGTTCAAGATTATGACATCAACATTATAAAACTTTAGAAGATGCGGGCGGTACCTGTGGCTCTGTGAGTAGGGCACCGGGTTCAAACCCAGCCCCTGCCAAACTGCAACAAAAAATAGCCGGACGTTGTGGCGGGCGCCTGTAGTCCCAGCTAGTCAGGAGGCTGAGGCAAGAGAATCTCCTAAGCCAAGAGCTGCAGGTTGCTATGACCTATGATGCCACGGCACTCTACCCAGGGCGACAGCTTGAGACTCTGTCTCTTAAAAAAAAAAAAACTTTAGAAGGTGCAAAATAAAGCACTATTTTTCTTTGCATATACAACAATCATTTTTTAAAAGCTATGCCTGAGTTCATTTAGAAGTATATTACTAAAGAGAAGTCTGGTTCACTGTGAACCATAAAAAATAGCGTAAGTGGTAAAATTCCATGTCTGTATCCTCAAAAGGGGACAAAATGCTATATTTCTTTTTTTAATGACTTGCTCTTTGATGACTTTTGACTACATGTACCAAAAAAATCTAAGCTCTTGGTGAGATATTGGCCATGCTGGCCAGTCCAGAAATTCGGCAAGTTTTTTTTTTTTTTTTTTCTTTTCCTTTGGTTGGGGGGTGATCAAAGCAGCAAATCAGGGATTGGAGAGCAAAACTAAAGCCCATTTAAAAAAAAAAAAAAAAAGACGATAAGAGAACAGAATTAAACCAGTATTTGCAATGTTTATTTACCAGCTTTCAGGTAATCTTTTAAAAATTTTATCCTTTGAAATATTAGTTTGAAAATTTATTTTATTCCCATTTCACTGAATTATATTAAAAGAAATACTAAATAACTAGTGCCAGGTAAAGGAACGATTAAACAACAAAATCAGGATTCTAATTTGAGCCTATCTTTAGTCTTTATTTCTCCAAATTTTTGTTGTTCCATTGAACCTCATAATATAAGATTACCTAGAATTTCATATGGAGAGCAGGTGAAATAAAAACCCTTCTCTTTTAAAACTGGAAAGAGACGAATACCCCCATTTTTTAGACTTGATCAGATCAGTTTCATAAATATTAATTCTTCTGTGTCTGAGACTTGCAGAGAGAGAGACAGTGGTGAGATCTGAATCAAAAATAGAAATGAATTTGAAGGCATAAGAACCAGACAGACCCTTCGTAGAGGGCCGACTAAAGATGGAGACGACGAGCCAAGAATGGGTTTAAGATTGCTAATTTTGGAAATTCTAGAGAACTTTTTTAAAAGAACAAAAATGACCATTTACAAATTTTTACATTTGTTGTAAGTCATTATTTTTCTCTGCATCTTCCTAAAGATTTTGTAAATTCCATGATATGGATTTTTTTGCTTCATTTGGAAAATAAAGGGAATTTCTGTTTTTAATTTCTTCGTTGCCAAACTTCAGGAGAGATACACATGGGAGAGTGAACAGTTTTATAAAGTAGTGAAGGAGTGAATAGAAGCTTAGAGCCACAGGAGGCAGAATTACAGCCCAAAGGATTCTCAGGGACTGGTGAGAAGTGATTTTATTTTCTACAGAATGAAATTGTTTTGGAAGCAAGTATTTTTTTAGGATCTCAAGGATAAGAGAGATTTCTGATTCTGATGTCTAGGTGGTCAGATAACTAGGTACATAGACAGATATACACACATATACACACATATGTATGTGATAGATACATACCAATGTGTTACACATATACATATATACATGGACACACCCACAGGGTATCCATAAAGTTCAAGTGCAATTTAAATTGGACACCCTGAATGTGTACTTGGCTTTAAGTCTGATGGCCTTCTGTACACTTAAGTCATCTGTATTTCCAAGACCACACATGTCTATAATTAAATGCCAGAAATAATATTTGCAAACAATATTTCTTAGTAATATACTTTCTGTAAGAATTTAATTCACTACCAAATTTCTCCAAAAATGTTTCGAAAATCTGCCAGGAATCTTATCTGTTCACTATGTATGGAAAATTCTTATCCATCCCTGGTATCATCTATAATTTTGCCCATGTTAAAGTCATTTTGATGTCATTGGCCCATGAGGACACTGTCCCTACAAATGACTGTGGGTGACAACCAAGCTGAATGAGTTGTTTTTGTATTTCTGCTGATATTGGGTTTCTGACCGCCTATCGGCAACATTGAATGTGTGACATCACTCCTACCCAAATCACTCCTGTTCTTACAAAAAATGCTTTTTTGCAGTTTTGGCCGGGGTTGGGTTTGAACCTGCCACCTCTGGCATATGGGGCTGGCACCTTACTCCTTTGAGCCACAGGCACCACCGTATGCTTATCATCAAAATGATTAACATTTAACACGTAGATCTCTCATTTTTTCCAAGGGCCTTGTAGCAAAACATAGTTATTTCCTATTAAAAATGTGCTTTCTTGTCATCTGAGAACTTGGTCATCACTTGGGTGTTTTACTCAAATTGTCCTCAGGCACATAAAGCCTCAGACCACCTTTCATGTGGTCCTCAAATTAATTAGCAGACAAATCTGCTCATTGTAACTAGTGATCTTAGCTGATGGTCTTATGAAAAGAAAAAAAAAAAAGTGTGCACTTCAAAACACATGCATAGTTTCCCTGGAGGATCATTCATTATGTATCTAGGGAGATTCATGGTGAGTTTATCCACTAATAAATTCCTAGAGAGTCTTGAGTCCTGGGGATAACCATAGTTCCCTGCAAAATAAAATGCAACAAAACAGCAATTTATATTAAAAAAAAAAAAAAAAAAAAAAAGAAGAAGCTGCCATGTCCTGGAGCACTTAATTAGAGTTTCAGGGTGTAGAGGAGGTGGTAGTGTGAACACCTGGAGTCCGGCTTTCTCTTTTCTTCTTCATTCACGGTTTATGTCACAATTTTTGTTAAACATGAAATTATACTTATTTTGTTGCACCCAGAGCTTATTTAGCTGTGATGAAACACAATGGCATAATGCATAACCGTATTACATTGTACGTTTCACAAATTCCAACTTTGAAGTGTTTAACCAAAGAGTCCTTGGAAGTACAAAGTATATGACATCAAAATGAATTAAACATTTCAAAATCTAAGATCATGCTACCTACGTCGGCAAGTTCTTGCAAAGTATGTTGGATAAGTTACTGTCACTTTATGTAATATGGAATAAAATGATTACATATCATTTAATAGGTTAGTTAAAATTATTTCACAAGAACTTTGAAAAAGAAAGAATGTCTACGGTAGCAGGGAGGGAAGGAGGTTGTACTTCTTTCATCTCTTTAAAGATCACTGATTTTATTTTGAGTACTACACTGTTTTTGGGCTATCACTTATTACGCATTGCTTTTCCAAATAGAGCAGCAAGGTATTCAAAAGGTATTTTTAAAGATGATAAGTAAAACTGTTAAGTATTGAATTAATAATATATATTAAGCAATACTTCACATTTGATGAATGTGAAAAATAACTTTTGAGCATTAAATGATTTGGTATAGCATCTTGTGCATGCATCAGGTAGTATTAATTAAAATCCACTTTTTTTTTTTTTTTGGACAGTATCTCACTATGTCACCCTCAGTAGAGTGCCCTAGTGTCACAGCTCACAGCAACCTCAAACTCCAGGGCTTAAGCGATTCTCTTGCCTCAGCCTCCCAGGGTGGGACAACAGGTGTCCACCACAATGCCCAGCCATTTTTGTTGTTGTTGTTGCAGTTATCATTGTTGTTTAGCTGGCCTGGACTGGGTTTGAACCCGCCAGCCTCAGTGTATGTGGCGCCCTACCCACTAAACTATGGGCACCACCTAAAATCCACATTTTGAAGAAGAGAAAGAAGGCACTCAGAGAGTTATAGAAGGCTGGCATGGGGATGTTGCTCTCTCTGAACCTAAACTTTGGAATATTGCCATTGCACAGGGTGAAAAAGTATTATCTTTTCCTTACCCGTTTCATGATCCATGGCTTGACACCTCAATAACCGAAGACAAATTAAGAAGAAGAAGCCATCACAAATTTATTTAATCAATGTTTTGTTGGACAAGGGAGCCTTCATAAATAAAGACAAAAAGACACAGAAAATGTCAATTTTTATGCTTAGGGTTTATTTCAGGTTCAGTGAAGAATGGGCAGCCACGTAGAAAGGTGACCAAAAGAGGATGATGTAATGATGAGGAGCTGGGGACCAGGGCATGGCCTGTTCAGATTTTTCTTGCCTTCTCTGTGTAGCAGTCTTTTCCCCCAACACCCTGCCCCGGGTTAGGACCCCCTTTGATTAAGGATTTTATGGCCTATCAAGGGGAGTAGGTCAGAGGGTGATCTTGCTGGGTTTTATAACTTGCTTTGTGGGAAAGGGGTTCTAATTTCTATGATCTGCTCTGGGAGAGAGATAAGGGAAGAAAAAAGGAGCGTGAGAGAAGTTCAGAGAGAACTTGCTTCTGAGGCCCTCCAATCTCCTCCAGTTTAAAGTATTCCGTATTTTAAAGCACCGTACTCTGGGTCATGATGTTCTGAGCCCTGCCACTGTGCAGTTGCACAATCACTCAATACCGTTGCCATGTTACTTGGAGCAAGTTACTGGCAATCTGTGCCTTCATTTTCCTTTCTGTAAAGTGGATTTAAAAAAAAATCACTTATATCATATAGAAGTTTTGGGGATGAATTGACTTAATATGTATAAATACTTAGAATAAGATTCTGCAATTCAAAACCACTCATTATCCGCTATTATTATTGTATACTTATAAACACTGATAGAAATTTGTGGCATGTTTGTCACATAGCCTTAATTTTCCTCCCTTTCTTTCTTCCTTCTTGTTTCTTTCAAATATACTCATATCCGAGACATTTTATTAATAATAACTACAACTTCATTCCACTCATTATATTGGCATTTTTATATGTACGTGTTTTTTGCCTCCCCCATAAAAATCTCCTACGGTCACATCTTTGGGGAGTATGCCTTGGAGCCACTGCCTTCCCATAAACTGTTATCACCTGAAAGAGCCATTATACATTGTGCCATTTCATAGACAAGACAGCCTTAACGATGCCCCAAACCACATGCAGGCTTAGGCAATTAACAAATGGTAGAACAGAGATCACTGGCAGAGATACCAAGGTAAGTCTTAAGCCATTCACATTTTTTTATCTTTGAGAGAGTCTCACTATGTCACCCTCAGTAGGGTGCTGTGGCGTCACAGCTCACAGCAACCTCAAATTCCCGGGGTTAAACAATTGTCTTGCCTCACCCTCCCAAGTAGCTGGGACTACAGGCACCTGCCACAACGCCTGGCTATTTTTTTTTTTTTTTTTGCAGTTGTCATTGTTGTTTAGCTGGCCCCGGACCAGGTTCAAACCCACCGCCCTCGGTGCAAGTGGCTGACATCGTAACCACTGTGCTACGGGCACTGAGCCCATTCACATTTTTTTTTAAGATAAGACAGATAAATCTTGCTTATTTTATTAAAGTGTAAATATATTGAAATTTAGGAAAATTTCTTATTCTTGTCTATGTCTTCAGAGATGATAACACAGTGTAGCATGAAATCAACTGCATATATATTGTATATGTTAGCTATATAATTTATTAATATATCACAAATACAAATGTTCTACATCTAGTATAAATAGACGTGTGTGTGCCCAGTGTATGTACATACATGTATATGTATGTGGACATACGTATATACACACATATATGAATCATGGTAATGTTCAGGTAGCACTCATATAAATAAACTATAAGATAAATCATGTCAGTCTCTTGTTAAAAACCCTCCAATAGGGTCTCAGCACATTTGAATGAAACTCGGAGGATTTACCATGGACTACAAGTCTATCCATTGTCTCCTGAATACTACTCTGAATGGATCCACGCTGGCCAGACAATCCCTCATGCTGTTGATTTAACCCAGTATACTTTCTGCCCCAGAGTTTTTCCTCTACTTACTGCTCCCTATGGCTTGGGACCTGCCCCAAGTTTTCCACATGGCTCAGTCTCCCAATTCATTTTGTTTTTACTCTTATTAAGTACATACCAGAAACCCTTCTGAACAATAAAAGAAGTATGTGGCTTCAAACAAGCTATCTGTTTGATGACATGGGTTAGGAATAGTGAAATCGTTTAAGAGTACATGTACAAAATAAAAATTTTATAAAGTGTTAATATGCTAGCAAAGCAGCTGATGAATTGGGTTGGAAAAGGAATTTAGGTGAGCTATTTAGTTAGCTGCCCATCTCCTCACGAACTCACTTTCCGCAAACTGGGCTCCTTGAAAGAATATTTATTGACTCTTACAGTAGAAATGAAAGAGACATGGCAAGGTCAGACCGTTCTAGAAAAGTGAAGTCAATTACATAAACCATTCATTGATTATTATCCCAAGGTAAATGTCAGTTCTATTCTATACCTCTGAGAAAAGGATGCTGCAATATAAAAATCGTACATTTGCTGGACACAGTTTCATAGACGCTGTTATAACAAAGGCCCACATGGAGCTCCTTCACGAACAACATAAAGAGTGAAACAGGGCATGTTATTTTGTGCGTCCAGAATCATCCTTACATTTGGAAAGGCACATTTGTATCAATGATGGGATCTTGAACTAGAATAAAAATTTCTGTTTTCAGCATCACCCTCCATTCAATTCAAGATTTCCAAAATTCTACGACCATATCCAAGAACCTTGGGGAGGGAGAGTGTCTTAAGAGGCATCCATAAGAAATTACAAACTCACCCTAAAACGCCTGTTTTGTGCATCTTACATCCAGTGAGATAACCACTGAAAATTTTAATTGTGTTTCCTAGAGGTAGCACAAATTTATTCTTTAATGAGCTACGGATAAGCTTTCTAACCAGACAAAGCTACATTTGAATCCTATTTGTACTGGGTTATTATCAGAAAGTTATCACATTACTTCTTAAGGCTTGCTTCACTCCTGTCTAAAATAAAAATTATAGCTATTTCATAGATAGTATAACAATTAAATGAGACAATTATGAGAACAATTTGTCATAAATTGTGGCACAGTCAATATTCAATATATTAGTTTTCTTCTCTTTGTAGAATATAAAGTGGGCAATTTACACTTGAGAATCATATGGAATTTACCAGATTCTCTTATCTTTCTATAAACATCACTTACATAGTGACCATGACCAGTTATTTAGTATGTGGGATTAAAGTATGTTATTGATCCTTTATGAGCAAATGGAAGAAACAACCATAGCACTTTTCTGTTTATAACTAAGAAAAAATATTCTTCTCAAGCAAACATTAGTTAAGCTCCCTTGAGCTTGTTTTCAATCAGGCCCCATTCTAGGGTATGTCCTCTAGAGCCCAGTTTTAGGGAATGTCCTGAATCCCCACCCATAGTGTCTGATTACCTTGATGGTCAAAGTCTTTACCTGCACCCTCCCCAGGTGATGTCTGGCAACCAAGGCCGATTTTCTGCACAAATCCTATTAGGTTGATTGAGTCAGAATCCCTTCTTTCCTCTAAAAATTTTCTATCCATCAACTCCGCTCATCCCACTTCTGCTCTTTGGCTATAAATAGCCATTTTTTCTGGTTGTATTTGGAGTTAAGTCCAATCTCCCTCCCCTCCCCAATGGCAAAACTCCATTATCACAATCCCTATACCTATTATAATAGCCTTTTTTTAATCTTTTTTTTTCAGACAGAGTTTCAAGCTGTCACCCCAGGTAGAGTACTGTGGCGTCACAGCTCACAGCAGCCTCAGACTCTAGGGCTTATTTACCTCTTGCCTCAGCCTCCCAAGTAGCTGGGACTAAAGGAGCCTGCTACAACACCCAGCTATTTTTGTTGTTGTTATTACAGTTGTCAGTGTTGTTTAGCTGGGCCAGGCCAGGTTTGAACCTGTGAATCTTGGTGTATGTGGCCAGCGCCTTACCCACTGAGCTACAGGCACCGCCTATTACAATAGTCTTAAATAAAGTCTGCCTTAGTGCTCTATTGATAGCAAATGTTGTGAATAATATTTTCTTTAACATTACTGAAGAGATGGCATCTGGTCCCGGGAGAGTGCTCTATGCTGAAGGCTCCTATCCCCCGAGGTCTGACCCTTTAGTTCCAAACTTGTCTATCCATTGAAGTCCTAAAGGAGTTGTTGAACAGCATCTTAGGTAAAACCTGGCTAAAGGAACTCTTGATTGCCTCTACACTTCCTAATCTTCTTCAAGTCTATGTCTGGAATTCACACAATGTTCATGCAGTTGCTCAGCTTAAAAGCTGAGGAGACAGCTTTGATGATCTCCTTGGGTTCACAGCTTTCTGATGGTAAGTTCAGTCAGATTTACATAAAATGCTATATCTGCTAACAACTATTTCTCCTGAGTTAAGCACCAAGACTCTGGGCTCAGCTACTGCACTTTCTCACCTAGGCCGCATCATGGCTTCCTGATAGGTTTTCCTGCCTTGGCTCTATAGCCCCCTTAGAGTGTATTTCTCTACCTGGAGGACGGGGCAAGAACTCACCTTGATCAGACTTCAGGCAGGTTCCCATGAGCCCTCTTTGTCACCAGATCCCACCTTTGGGCCCTGTCCTTGACTTGCAGAGGCCACTTTCAGCAAAGAATCTTGCTAAGTCAGTTTGGCGACAATTCCACTCACCCTTGATATCCGATCGTCTTGACACCTGAGCAGTTCCTCCTTTCTGATCCTTGATGACTAAGTCCTTAGCCTGCTTTCGTAAAAGGACTCCAAGGTCAGATCAGCAAGAATTTCCTGGCCTGTGCTGTGTTTTATTAGTAGTTGGATATCTGCTGACTCTTCTCACTCTGTTAGCCACACATTCTCAGTTCTCTTTCCTATATTCAGACTTGAGTTCTCTTCTGCACAGAAGTTTCTTTTTTTGTACTGCAGTAACTAATAAATAAAGTCTGTCTGACCATCTTTAAATAGAGTCCAGCTTTGTTTCCCCTTAAAAAAAGTGACATTCTAGAGTATTTCACACCTCGTTGTTCAAGGTTTTAACATTATTTCTCACATTAAATAGAAGGAAATGAAGTGGAATAAAATCCCAGACCTGTCACCAGCATCTCCACATGAACCTCTGATTTTTCTCCTCTCATGTTCCTTCTTCTCACATATTTTCCTGTGACTCCCTCATACTCAACGAGAAGGACTTTAAGTATCATTTTTTCTCACAAAACCCTTCAAAAAATTTCCTAATGTAAGTAGTTCCTGTCATTCCCAATACTATTATTCCATGTAATATATATTTGTTTTCTCTGTGCCTTTTCTTGATGTTTTAAATGTTCTTGTTTATTAATTTCTGTGGTTATTGTTTGAACCCCTCCAGTAGAACAGTGCCAAGACCTGGGTGGATACTAAACAAATATTTTTCACTGCCTGCCTGTTTCTTCCATAGAGCCAGGAGTTGAGAGCAAAACAACACGAGGCAAAGGAGAGAGAAAAAAACACTTAAAACCTAGAAAAAATGTTTTGTTTTTCAATAATGAAAATAATTCTTCAAAGGTTTCCATCAGGGAATGTCCCACGAGAAGTCTGAAAAATAATACATACAGTAGGATGTTCCTGTTCTTAATTCAAGGACTGATTTTGGTTCACCAGGTTGACTAACCTCTTAAAATCCTTAATGTTCTACATGGAAAGTCACTTTGGGGGGCAATTAGGGGATATACTCATTAAACCAGTTGTACAAAGGCCATACAGCATGGGTGTAAGAGGTTAGGCGGTACTATTAAGAAGTAACCTGGATAACCAGTCATTTGAACGACTTTGCCTTTGAGGTTACCTCACAGCGAGCAGATACCAGGGAACTGCATTTGGATTCAAGTCCAAAGTTGTAGAGTACAATGGATAAAGAACCCTGCTGTCCCTTCTTACCTAAATAGTTTTTTTGAACTCCAATATAGTAGTTCGGTGACAAAAAAGTATGTCTAAGCATTTCACAAAGTACTAAAGTTATTCAAGTTGCACATAGTATTTAAAACAGGCAAATAGCTTAACAGGAAGAGTAGGGCCCCCTCCTCCTCTCCCATCAATAATATCCACATGGGAACAATGACCTTGGTGTTAAGGGCTAACGCTGAGTCCTTAAATCATAAAATTGGTGTCCCCTTTTATATATGTATTTGTCTATTGTACATCTAGAGGAAAAAAATAAGATTTAAGAAACTTTGAGGGACTTAGGCAGACAGATCTACTATAGAGACAAGAAATAATTTGTCTCTTTACCTTGTGTGCAAAATCTACAGCAGAGGAGAGATCAGAATCCTTACACAAAGAAATCGTGGAGATGCAGCAAAGTCAGAAGAAAATGCCCATTTCTCTGTGTTTTTCTAACCTCTGATACCAGTTTCAGGATTAAATTGCTTTTTTTTTTTTTTTTTTTTGAGTTAGTAATGTGTCTCTTTGCTTTCTCAGTTATTGAAAAAGCAACAAAATAGAATGTCTGCTGAAAGTTAGATAAAAGTTCTTTCTTTTTGAAGGAAAGAAGACGCTTCCATGGGACAGGCCTTGGAGGCACAGCTGAGAACACATTTAGTAATTCTGTGGGGCCGGATGACCCCAATCAATAGGTCTGATGGTTTTTCCACATCTAAGCTTGATGTTGCCACCTAACACATAAGCTATGGCAGACAGAAGGTTTCAAACAAGACTGCAATCAACTGAGATTAAAAGTAGGAGGAATAAATCCACAATTCTGCCCTTTGAATTTATTTCTTGTCATGCCATGTGTAAGGCTTTAATTCATATAGACTTTTAAAGACTACATCTATTTAATTTTTATGGCCTTTAAGAAGAAGAAAATTTTGAATAGTAGAATAGGATAACAACACAAGTATGTCTCTGTTTCTGCTTTTAAATTCTGAGGAAGGTATGACCTTGGGCATTCTCTGTAACTGTTGCAGGGAGAGAAAGTCCAATGGAGAGAAAGAGCACCCAAACACCATGTTTATAAGAGGAAAGGCTTCATTTTAGCCAGGGAACCAAATGGCTCAGAAGCATTCAAAATGGCCCTGCTCCTCCACCAGCTTGGTCTTTCCCCTTTTAATTTCCAGTCAAAAAGTTCCAACTGACGGGTACCTTTCTTATTGGTCAGTTTGAATCTAGTGAGAGAAGCTTCTCCAGCCACCACAGAACTACAGGGTTTCACAAAAGTGGAAATTTCCAGGTCCCAGGAAGTTAAGTCTATAAATTCCTAAGAGCTGAGTCACCATGGAGAGGACCCTGCAGGTGTATCCTTGGGTCTCCATGAGGAGCCCTCTGTTCTCCTAGACCTCACTCTTCCCGGGTATCCTCTCTCATAACCAATGAATCTTGTGATGAGTGTCTCGGAAAAACACAACTCAAGTCAAAGTTAATGGAAACTCCTGGAGTTGTGCCATGTCCTCCTCCAGTACTGGCTGGGCCCAGCCCCGTGTCTTCCTATTTCTGATAGTCTTTTATGAAGTGAGGTCTTAGGACTCTCTAATTTCTAAGCCCCCACGTGGTTTTAAAACCATAGGTTCTTCTTATTTCTTTGGTACTGTTTGGTGTTATCTAGATCTCTCAGCAAAAGAGTGCCTTCTAACAAGAGATTATAGATTCAATTCTTTTCATTTTGGAAAAGGCTCAGCTACTATCCCTTAGAATTGTGGCCCCTCCTCATGGTCTCCATTTTCTTTCTTCCAAAATTGTGATTACTTTTAGGTAGAAATTTTGTAACTATGTACTCCTTGTTCCTTATTCTTTTTATTATTTCCCATCTCTGTATTATATTTTGTTTAATTTTTCAATTAAAAAAAATTGGTTCACCAATATTCTTTTTAGTTAGGTTTTTCGTGTGTAAGGTTTATTTATTTAAATAAGTGGCTCATTTTAAATATATATATGGGTTTATTTATTTAAATGAGTGGCTCATTTTAAATATATATATATATACATATATATATATCCCCACACAGTGTACGTGTGTGTGTGTGTGTGTGTGTGTGTGTGTGTATTTAGAGTTTGAGTTTATATTTGATCTTGTTATGTAATACTGTCCTGATCTTTCAATGTCCTGGTCATTTTTATGTTTTCCTGTTAACTAGTATAATTTCAATAGCCACCTTTTATTTCTTTAAAGATAAACATCATGACATGATATAGTTTTTGAATAAAAAAATTATAAATCAAAACTGAAAAAAAATTTCTGTTTATTTCAAAAAAGATTAGAATTGGAAATAACTCCCATTTAGTCATCTTTGACTAAACATATGCAGAATACTTTCAACTTCAAAATTAGGCAGGATAATTAAAATTAGAACTACAATAAGGCAAAACCTTTAACCCAATACATTGGGAAACATTTAAAAGGTTTGATACTACTGGATAACAAAGATGCGATATAGAGGACCCATCAGATTAGTACTAGGAAATAAGATGAAATTATTAATTTTAAAATATAAAATTACTTAATATCTTCTGTAAAGTTTTAAATGCCAGAAACAGGGGTTCTGGTTTCTATGAACTGCCTTGGGAAAGAGTATTTCTTGTCCTGAAGAGAAAAATCAGACAACTTACTGAATGAGCTGTGTTTCAAAATAATGGTAGAAGATAATGTATTTGTCAATGGAAAAAATGCTTTCATTTTTCTGAAAAACACTTGCTAGAAAGCCGTCTTAAAAAAAATAGATGCTCCATAGCTCTTAATTATTTAATTACAAGATTGTTTCATGAACCCAATCCCCTTTTGTTCCCCTTAAAATAGAAGACACTCTTTCTCTAATTGGTTTTTCATAGCATCCAATAAATAAGCCAGGTTCTCTTTAATTATTGAGCTCTAGCGATGAAAGGCGAGTGATCAGAGGGAAAGAGGTGGTGGTCGGCTTACTTTGTTCTTTTGTTATCTTCCCTGTTTCCTGCTGTGATACAAATGATTTGCTTCTGCTTGCTGACAGTGCCATTTTGCTTTGGGCTAAAAGAAAAAAATCTCAGAATGTGAGCTAGAGAAATGTTTGCTATTTCAACAAATTGCAACATCTCCAAAATTTGACATTTGTCATTATCCCACAGTTGTGATAATGTGAGCAAGTGTGTCTTACTCCTCTGTTAGGGAATATCCTTAGCGCTTAGCTCCTGGAATGAAGTAAAAGATGAGGTCCGATATCATGAACAACACGATTATGACGTTTGAAACGAATAAGTTAACTGTAGTGAAGCTTAAACACAATAATTTAATAGTAAATACTCTCTCTTGTCCAAATCATTTAGCAACCATTGGGTCACTCCTTGTTTCTGAAAATGTAGCTCTTTGCTTAATAATACTGTCCCCACCTCTGCCTCTGTTATAATTCTAGCTGTTGTCAATATCTAGATGGCTGATCATGCCAATACTCTCACCTCTCTGGTTCTTCCTCTTATCATTCACTTTACCTCAATTTAAGTAACTCTGTGGTCATAATCAAAGCCTTTGATTACAAATAATCACACCTCTCTGTAATCTCATTTCAAATATTCCGCTTTCCACCACTGTCTTCTCACTCTGCAGTCTCTCTTTTTGAAACTGACTTCTCCACTATTTTTCGCCCTATATCACTTGATTCTATCACCATTCACTTCCCTTTTTACGCTGCTTAACGTCATGATTAATCCTGATGCCTTCTCGGGCACACACACCCTCTGCTCTGTCACCACACTCACTTTATTATTAATATAATGTCTTAGCAAGACACCAGACCCAATCAAAACTAAATCCTCATCTTAACTTTCATTCTCCATTGAATACTAGTGAAGGTAAATGATAAACTGTTTGTAAAAATGGGACATGGCATATATGGAAATTAAACAGGATAGAAATGTGTTTATTTTTTAACTGAAGATATGGACACTAGTAGTCCAGCTCAGCATCTTTGGGTAGAGTATTATTCCACTCCATGGAAACACTCAGAAACCTAAGTTCCCTGTGATGTCTCCCACAGCTGGGGAATTTTCCTCACCTTCCTAATTGGAGCTGGATCATACGTAGGTGCAATGCTCAATTTATATAACCTGGAGAGAGAGAACATGCACATTAATAACGTTCTTTGAAATGATTGAAGCAGGAGTTTTCTGTACCTCTTCAACTCATATCCCCTGGTAAAAACGTAGTCACATTACTTCACCAAGATAAAAAGGAATCTGTGAAATAACATTGCTAGCTGGCTAGATATGTGCATAGCTGAACTTAATTTTTATGAAAGAAATGTTAATGAACAGTAGCAGACCTTATATCTGAACACAATGAAGAGAAACATGCCACCATGTTGACAAATCTTATTTCCAATTAGGGACTACTGACCTCAAACACATAGTAATGTTGTTTGGCAATTGTATTTTTCTTAGTCTTTCCCTTTCTTTACTTATTTTATATGTATCTATGCCTTTTCTTTTTCTTAAGTGCTGAAAAAATAGAAGCAATCAGAACATCTATTCCACCTCCCTGTGCCACCACATCTACTCATTTCCCCATATTGGCCCCTTGAGGTATTCTTTACTCCTGTTTCCTTGACACTGTGCCAAACGTGCCTATGGACATATCCAATCTCATTTGCTTTCAGCTGCATAAGACTATTTCTCTGGGTGTTTTCTCGTTCTCTTCTGCACTCCTCCCTTTTATTGGATCATCTATATTATCGCCATAGAAATAGATTAAGCTCTCTTTAAAATAAAGGAATCTTTCTGGATTTCATATATGACAGACAGTGACACTAGTTGTGGTAGTCCTGCTCCTTATTACGGAGAAGACCCTTGGAATGACGGGCTATTCAAGCAGCCTTCCGTTCCTTCTCTCTCTCGCCCTCTTTCTCTGCCTTTCTCTTTTATTTTCCTCCAAACATTCCACGGATCACCAGTGTTACTATTTTCAGGGTTACCAATGGCATCCTTCTTGCTAATTCTACTGGCCAAAGTTCAGTACTCATCTTACACACCTTTTCAGGAACATGCCACACAATCACTCCTTTTCCCTACGAATGCTGCAGTAGGCATGCATAATGCCATAATCTTTCTGTTTTTGTTTGTGCTTCACCAGCTAGTCTTCCTCTCTCTCTCTTTCTTTTTTTTTGAGACAGAGTCTTACTATGTTGTCCTCAGTAGAGCTGTGGCATCACACTCACAGCAACTTCAAACTCCTGGGCTTAAGTGATTCTCTTCCTCAGCCTCCCAAGTAGCTGGGACTTCAAGCTCTCACCACAATGCCCAACTATATTTTTTGTTGCAGTTGTCATTGTTGTTTAGCTGGTCCAGATCAGATTTGAACCCGCCACCCTGGTGCGTGTGGCCGGCACCGTAACCACTGTGATACAGGCACCAAGCCTAGTCTTTTTCATTCTAACTCTTATTTCTTCCTCATTTCCCTGCTGCTAAAGGCTGAAAGTGCCCTTGGACCTCAATCTCATCTAATTTCATGACTTCACATGTTATCTATATTCTAAAAAGTCCATACTCAAGTATGCAGAGACACAATCAACAATTCCACTGGGATATCTAATAAGAACATGAAAAGCAGCATCTCAGAAAATGTCATCTTTAAGACCTCATCCTCCCATATCAATGAATGGCAACTTCATCCATCCTTCTAATTGTTGAGACAGAAACAGGTATTCTTGAATACATTATATTACACTTCTGAATCATTCTGCCAGCGAGTAATATAGGTTTTAATTTCACAGACAATGCAGACTATAAACCGATCTAAACATACCTCACCATATCCCTCTGTTTTTAGCCACCACCACTGCTCACTTTTACTATTATAAACATTTCCTGCCTGTTCCCCCTGTTTTTGCCGTTGTTGCCCAGACGTTCTTAAAAAGACAGGCAAAGTGATCCCACTAAAACTAAGGTTAAGTCACGCTATGCCTCTGCTCAAAATGCTCAAGTGGCTTCTAATTTCAAAGAAAAGTCTCATATGTATGCAGTGACCTCCTTCCCCTCATGACTGTAACTCCATCTTCCATCTTGCAGTGATTTAGCACATGGCCCAGGAAGCCTGGCACCTTAGCTTCCATTGGGATCAGGAAACAATACCCAAGGTGGCGTCTGTTCTCAGTGGGTAGGGCTCCCGGGTCACATACAACTAGGCTGGCGGGTTCAAACTCAGACCGGGCCAGCTAAAACAACAATGGCAACAACAACAACAAAATAGTCGGGCGTGGTTGTGGGTGCCTGAAGTCCCAGTAATTGGGAGGCTGAGGCAAGAGAATTGCTTAAGCCCAAGAGTTTGAGGTTGCTATGAGCTGTGATGCCACAGCACTCTACCCAGGGTGATAGCTTGAGGCTCTATCTTTAAAAAAGAAAGAAAGAAAGAAAGAAAGAAAGAAAGAAAGAAAGAAAGAAAGAAAGAAAGAAAGAAAGAAAGAAAGAAAGAAATAGATAGATAGAAAGAGGAAGGGAGGGAGGGAGGGAGGGAGGGAAAAGAAAGAAAACAATACCCAAGCTGGGCATGGTGCCTCAGGCCTGTGATCCTAGTACTTCGGGAGGCCAAGGAGGAGGATTGCTTGAGGTCAGGAGTTTGAGACCAGATGGAGCAATAACGAGGCTCTATGTCAAAGAAAGAAAGAGAAAGAAAGAGAGAGAGAAGAGGAGATGAGGGGAGGAGAGGAAGGAAGGAAAAAATTAGCGAAGTGTGGTGGCATATACCTATGATCTTAGGCTGAGACAGGAAGATTGCTTGAGCCCTGGAGTTTTAGGTTGCTGTGAGCTATGACAGTGCCAGCACATTCTAGCTTGGGCAACAAAGAGAGAAATTGCATTAAAAAGAAAGAGAGAGAGTGAGAGAAAGAGAGAGAAAAAAAATAAATTGATATCCCAAAATATGGTGCCTTAGACTTCAAAGGCACCTAGAGAAAAATAAAGTTTTTCTCTGAAGGTTTTTTCTTTCATTGACCAAGGAAAAGTTCCTCCAGATGGAAGGCCATGGTCTTGCTGCCTCCCGTCTGTAATCTCATCAAACAGGAAAGAGTAATTGAAAGGAAAGAAGAAACATAATAGATTGGACACCCACCAGAGCTCAGAGGAGCTTCATCTGTTCTTGGGCTCATTCCTCTCCCCTAAGAATAATTTACGCTTCCTCTAAAAATGCCCGTATCCTTTGTTTCCCTGTCTCTTATAAAGAAGGGTTTTAAGTTTCAGTCACCTGGCCCTTTGAGTCTTATATTTTGTGCACTCTCACGTACTTCCACATAACACATGAGTGCGCCGTTGTCTCCTCTTTTCTCTTATCAGTTCATGTCAGCAGATTTAGTGATCAACCCTTCAGAGGCCAGAGGGAAGTTCTTCTTACGCTGCAGGTTCACATGACTATTTAATCTCTTTGCTTCTCAAAGAGGGTAGTAAAACATCCCTGGGATTGGGGGAATGAGTGAATTGATAAACATACAGCCCCTGGGGATCCCGGGAACGTCGCCAGGGCCCAGTAAGCCTGGGTGCCTGCTACTCCCCTTCTCTCACTCAGCTCTCCTCCCCACCACCAGCCTGTCCCTTCTGGAATATGCCAAATACCTTCTCACCTTAGAGACCTTACGCATGTTTCTTTTTTCTTTGATTGGGTTATTGTCACTGTATATCCTCAGGATTTCTATCCTAACTTCATTTTGGTCTTTACTCAAGTTTCATTTTATTAGTTAGGCTTCTGTGACCACCCTAATTAAAGTTGAATTTCCAACCCTATAAAAACAGTCTTTTTTTTTTTTTTTGAGATACAGCCTCACTTTGTCATCCTTGGTAGCGTGTCCTGTGTCCTCAAACTTTTGGGCATAAGCAATCCTCTTATTTCAGCCTCCTGAGCATCTGGGATTACAGGTTCCTGCCACACACCTGACTATTTTTTTTTTTTTTTTTTCTTTTAGAGACAGGGTTCCCTCTCTTGCTCAGGCTGGTCTTGAACTCCTGACCTCAAGCAATCATCCCATCTCAGCCTCCCAGATTACCAGGATTACAGGCGGGAGGCACTGTGCCCGGCCTCCTCCATGTTCTTACCTCCTACATCAGTTTGCTGCCATATGTCTTTATATTTTTTTCACTGTTTTACTCCTACAAGGCACGGATGGTCAATAAATGTATGTTCAATAAGTGAATGAAGAAAACATAATTTATAGCATGTTCACTCTGATCCATTTTTTCTCAGCACATATATTTATTATATTTTGTCTGTAAAACAATTCTTTGAGGCAGGCATCTCTTTTACTAATGCAAAACCAAAACCTCAGAGGAGTTTTGTAATTAGCCTAAGATCACGAAGCTAGAAAATGGTAGAAAATAGACTTAAATTGTTCACTTATGACTCTAATAGGCATTATGTAAGTTTCCTAAAATAGCATTTCAACTTAATTTTTAAGATTTTCTGTTATTAAAATTAATATTATGTATACTTTATCCTTATACATTAAAAATTGCAGCTCATATTTTAGCATTGTGCCACTTTTTAAAATATTAAAAAAAAAAATGGGTAGATAGATCAGAATTGTTTAATCATATCCCCAAAGAAAATGACTGGATTTGGTGAATTAATTTGATGAAAGGCATACGCCATCATTATACATGTATTAATATAGCTTATATAAACATTTTTCCTATTTACACAAATACATTTTGTGTACTTAAAATCTATATAAAATGTTTTTAAATTTTGTTTTATGTTTCTCACAATTCATCTGTTTGCAAAATAACTAGGTTAGAAGGCAATGCAGAAAGATAATACTATATTTTGCCATGAATAATGTTCACTTTTTTTGCCCAAATTTTTGAGAGAATAATGGTACACATTATTCATGCGTAGTAGTATTTCTGTATCTATAAAAGTTTTTAATTCTTTTTCTTATACATTAAAAGTATAAGTCCAGAAAGCAATAAGGATATCTATATGCAAAATAATACCTTTGCATACGGTAACTGTTCTCCATCCTACCCCCTTCCAACCCTCCACCTGGAAGCTACAGGGCCCTTCAGCCCTCCAGGCCGATTGTGCCGGACACCACTCCTGCCTCCACTTTCTTGGAAGCAGACACGCTGCCAATGAAAACAGTATGGTCAGCATCAAGATCTTGGTGAAAGGAAGGCAGTAGAGATCTTCTCGTGGTACCTACCTCCTTCTCTCATGAGTGTTATGAGGCATGGAGCTAGCCCCTGCAGAGAAGCCAGAAGCCAGGTGGTAGGTGGGAGTGGTCCTGTGGGACTGGAGCACCTGACCTCCCCCTGCTGTCCCCTCCCGGTCCACCCTCATCCCCACATCCTCTCATTTCCTGTACCCACCCTTGATGGTCAATGGGAACATGACCACAACTGCTCTACTGAGAATTCCAGAGGACTTATTTCCCAGAAGCTGGTGTGAGGGGGCAGGACCAGTCCCGCCCACTCCAGCCTCCTGATGGTGGATCACCGCCTCTCCCTACTCCAGCCTCCTGATGGTAGATCCCCGCCTCTCCCTGCTCCGGCCTCCTGATGGTAAATACCTGCCTCTCCCTGCTCCGGCCTCCTGATGGTAAATACCTGCCTCTTCCTACTCTAGCCTCCTGATGGTAGATCCCTGCCTCTCCCTGCTCCGGCCTCCTGATGGTAGATCCCTGCCTCTCCCTGTTCCGGCCTCCTGATGGTAGATCCCTGACTCTCCCTGCTCTTGCCTCCTGATGGTAGATCCCTGACTCTCCCTGTTCCGGCCTCCTGATGGTAGATCCCCCCTCACCCTGTTCCCGCCTCCGGATGGTAGATCCCCGCCTCTCCCGGCTCCGGCCTCCTTAGAGCAGATCCCCGCCTC
>CAUYPK010118038.1:0-26583 GCA_963574355.1 Loris lydekkerianus
TCTTACTGGGGTTAGGTGATATCTCAAAGTAGTTTTGATTTGCATTTCTCTGATGATTAAGGATGATGAGCTTTTTTTCATGTGTTTGTAGATTTTGCGTCTGTCTTCTTTAGAGAAGTTTCTCTTTAAGTCCCTTGCCCATCCTAAAATGGGGTCATGTGTTCTTTTCTTGCTAATAAATTTGAGTTCTCTGTGGATTCTGGTTATTAGACCACCACATATTTTTCGTATCACTTTATTTACATGTTTCAAAATGAGTAACCATAATAAACAGCGAATCATTTTTCCTGATAGGATTACAATAAAAGTTTCAAAGATTTTCTGCTAAAAACAGAAAACATCATCAATATATGATAGCTGATCCTGAACCAACGTACTGTGACAAGATCCCATACTATGGCGGCACAGTGAAATACTCTCCATTTGGTATGGGCGCTTACAGAGAATATTAACATACATGCTAAGTAGAAATAATTCAGAGTACTGAGAAGTAAAGCCCCTTCTATTTAATCAAAACTTATTCTGAAAATGACATCTGAAAACCCACAAAGCGTTGGAAGCCCACCCCACCAGCTCAGTCTTCACTACGTGATGAACAGTCCAGCTGCAGAAAACACCTGTATTTTGCTCTGATGTCTGCCCAAGCATGTCTGGAGTCAGGACATGAACCTTCGTGGAGGTCAATTTTCTTTTTTAACATGGAAAACTCTTTGTCCTGATTTTGCCTCTATGTTGAAATCAACAGGCTTTCCCTAAATTCAGACTTCTGATCAGTTTCTGACTTTGTGTTGCAGTTACCTGACATCTTTGTGCCTTTGTGTTTTGTTTTTTTTTTCCATTAACTTATTTACAAAGAACAGTAGCTTAAACGAATATTCAAATATTGGCCCCTGAGAGTCAACATTACTGGGCAGCATTTGAACAAGGCAGTCAGAGCCCCTCCGGGGACCAACAGCGGCTTGGCAACATCACAGAGCAGAAGGGCACCCACCCACGGGAAAGGAAGCTGCTACCACCTGGAGAAACTGGGGGCCTCTCTCAAAAACGTGAACATCCAACAATGCAACTGCTAGAAATTTATTTTAACGAAAATAGCCTGGAGTGGAGGAAATACATAGAGATGTTTAAGACATTGCTGATAGAATAGGAAAAAAGCTGAAACCAGCCTAAATGAACTAGCTGTGTACATTGTAGTAGGTCCAAATTATGATACAGCTATCAAACTTGGAAATCTGCATATCCTGCCTGCAAAGTCTCCAGGACACACTGTTAAAAAAGCAAGGTGCAGAAAGCACAGTGTGAGAAGTGTTAGTCAGGGGCCCACCTTCTTTCTAAATGCATACAACTCAGGTTCAAAACCAGCTCACGAATCAGCAAGACTTAATATTGTTAAGGTAGCAGTACTCCCCACACTCACCTACAGATTCACTACGATCCCTACCAGAATCCCAGCGCAAACCAACACACTGATTCACCCTGGGAACGCATCTAGGTCTGAGGGTGTCCAAAAAGCCTGACCAGAAGGAAGGTGAAAGGACTAACTTCCTGCACAGCCACAGTTATCCAGGCAGTGGGTAGTGTAAGGGCTGACATATAGATCAATGGGACAGAGACAGGGGTCCAGAAATAAGCTGTTAAATTTAGAGTCAAGTGATTTTCACCAGGATGCCAAGACAAGTTAGGAGAAAAGAACAGTCTTTCCAACAATGCTGGGACAGCTGGATTTCCTTGTGGAAAAGAATGAGGTTGGTGCCTTCCTGACAGTACCATGACCAGCTCAAAACGGATCACAGACCTAAGTATTTGAGCTAAAATCATAAAGCTCTTAAAAGAAAATATAGTTGTTGGGCAGGGCCTTCAGCTCAAAGGAGTAGGGCACCAGCCCCATATGCCAGATGTGGCGGATTCAAACCCAGTCCCGGCCAAAAATGAAAAGAAAATATAGTTGTAAACCTAGGGTTACGCAAAACTGGAGATAACGCCAAAAACATGAGGGAAAATAGGACTCAAACAAAAGCAAGCATTTGGGCTGCAAACAAAACCATCAAGGAAGTAAAAACCCACAAAATAACGTATTTGCAAATCCTATTTCTGATAAGGGATTTCTATCTAGAATATTATGTTAAAAACTCAGTAGTAAAAAGGCAAACAATTTTCAAAATGGGAAAAGGATATGAACAAATGTTCAAAGACCTGACAAGTGGCTTGTGCTCTCCAGGTCAATGCCACATCTCTTCAAAACCACAAGGCCCCAGACAGCTGTCGCATGCGCAGTTCTTACGCGGTGTGTGTGCAGGCCCCTCCAAGCACCCATCCTGAACATGCAGCAGCTGCCTCACTAACCACAAACCCCTAGGGCCTCAAGACCCACAGCTGACCTTTCTACAGAGGGCCGAGGGCACATTCAGGACAACTGTAGACCTTCTGGGGAACTGGATTCAAGTGCAGTCTTTTATCTAAGGCTCGGGCCCTGCACACTTGAGTACACCAGAGTACCTATGTGGGAACAGACCTGAACCCAGCTCCCCCACACGACGTCTTCTCCAGCAGTCCTGATAAGGAGTATCTAGGGCACTCAGCAGAGAGTCTCAGGAGACCCTGAGATATGTCCACCCAGGAGGGTGACCCCAGGCAAGGCACCAGTGGGAGTCAGAGGACACAGATCACAGGGCCAGCTGCCATCCCAGCTTTTTATTTTCCCAATCCCATAGTATTCACTTGCATTTCAATTTTTTTTTTTTGAGACAGTCTTACTGTGTTGCCATCAGTAGAGTGCCGTAGCATCACAGCTCACAGCAACCTCAAACTATTGGGCTTAAGCAATGTTCTTGCCTCAGCCTCCCAAGTAGCTGGGTGCATTTCAATTTTTTATAATAAAAAAAGTGTCATCTCTTTAGATTAAGGTACATAGATGAACTTTAAGTAATAAACATCGCAAATAATAAATGATAAATGGATATATGTGCCACCAGGCCCAAGCCTTCATTCTGATGTCATGAGCAAGAACAGAAAGAAGTCAAAGTCACACCACCAACGAGCCAGGGGGCCTGAGTTCTCCCAGCTCCAGTGAGGACCTCGATAAAGGGTGGGATGGCATCTAAAAAATCAGGTTAACAGAGCTTTCCAGAGAACCCAGCTAACTAACACCACAAAGGTGGAACCAACAGAATCCTGCATTTTTATCTAAATGAACAACGTGCAGCAAACACAAAGCAATTAGATTAACCACCTCCTGGGACACCCCACTCATGTCAGTCATCTGAGACAGTGACTCTGAGTGCACCTAACTGGACAAAGGACGTTACCCAACTCGGCCCACAGTGACCCTGGGGGTGCAATCACCCTGCAAAGGCAGGATGAAGGCCCATGAGGCTGAGTGAATGACCAGGGTCCCCAAGTAAGGAGGGGACCCGGAGGTGGGCCCGACCCCAAATGCAACCCTGTGTGCCACTCAGTCCCGCCCAGCGTCTTACCACACCAGATGGGAGCACACAGGCAACCTGCACCCCTGACCGCCCCCAGCTCTGCTTGGCCCAGGTGCGGCCAGTGCCCGGCTGCCCCCCTTCACGCCAGCCCGTGTCTCCTCTCTACCTCTGTTAGTTCCTCTTACACTTCAAACCCTGATTTCATCTGAATTATTCCAGGTGCACACAGCACTGAACAGCAACATGGAATTTATACTTCTGTTCTGACTTCGTGAGACCTGAGAGTTAGGTCTGTCATGAGAGTTAATATTTTCACATTCGTTACCTTGACGTTTTCCAGAAGAGCATCCTCTCTACCCAAGCCAGGGCCCACAACGAGGGCGTGCAGCCGGGGCAGCCACTTTTCCACCTCATGAACAGCATCAGGGTGGTCACTAAAGGAAGAGCAGAAGGACTTACTCAAAATGTTTCATGTGCTTGAACATTTTATCTTGAAAAACTAATTTAGATTGACAGAAAATATGCAAAAGAAGGCTCCCAGGCTTTTCTCAGTCCTTTAGGGCAGACGTCTCACACGATGTCCAGATTATGACGACTCAGAAGGGGACAGTGGTTCTGTACTAACACACACATCAAGTGTGGACATTTGGGGTCTCACTGACACCCCATCCCTGTTCCTGCAATGGGCCACCATTGTTCTCTGCCGCTCTCCAGAGACTTTCTTTTTTTGTTTCCTTTTTGCTTTTCTGTCCTACCCAGACAACCCAGAGTGGTATAGATGTTTAAGGCCCTGATCTAGATGCCCAGCTTTCATCACTTAAAGTAAGTCAGAGTAAGACATCAGGGCTCATCTCAAGATCACCCTTGCCTTCTAAAACAAACCAGTGTGTTGACGTACACTCTGCACCCCCACCAGATGCAGCTCCTCAGACTCTCACTCGGGGCAAGGCTGAGCTTCATTTTCACATCGTACCTCTCAGCGCCCACTTTAGTTAAGGCCTCTGTCCCCTCTGCTCCCCTATCAAGATCACCAATGACCCTCTGACATGAGATACATGGTCAATTCTTAAGTCCTCATCTGAAACTCACCAAGAGTGGCATGGGCCCTTCTAGAAACTTCTGGAAACATCTTTGATGACTCTTCCTGATTTCCCCCTCTGCTCCCTGGTCTGGGTGCCTCCCACCTGCTCTCACCCTGACCGCATCCTCACCTCCTAGCTTCACAAATGTCCACATGTTCCTGGCTCCTGAGTCAATCCTCTCAACTGCCCCCACCAACCTGACATCCAGCAGCTGACAGGCAGCCTAAGCCACGCCCCACCCAACCCCACCCTCATCCTCATCCCACAATCCAGTCTCATCTCTGGAAAGGACAGCTTTGCTACATCAAACCCCCAATGGCACCATGACGCCTGCCTTTTCCATCCATTCTGTCAGCAGATCCTGAGACTGAACTTCCAATAGGCCTAGAATCAGGTCCCCTCTCACTGTCTCAACTGCCCCATACCTGTCACCAGCAGCACACAGGGGTCCTACCCTGCACCCCTTGGTTCCCTGACATACCTACAGTCCCTCACCCGGAGCGGCCCCCCCCCCCCCCCCCGGTGTGAAAGGGCCTCAGTGAGGACCCTGTAGGGCTTTCTTTAAGGTCAGTCTGTGTTGCCCCCAACAACTCCACCCCCCCCCCCACACACACACAGAGCTTATGTCCCTGCCCACACCTTGTTTCCACCTCAGTTTCCTGCAGGCTCTCTCCCCACTTGACAGTGCCCTATCTGTCTCCAGGATGATGCTACCCAGCACAGCAGAGCCAGTACATACATAAAATTAAACAAAAGAGAAAATTCAGTTCCTGAGCCCCACCAGCCACATTTCAGGGGCTCAGGGCCATGGTCAGTCAGAGAGAACATCTCCAACACCACAGAGAGGCCCACAGCCCAGGCTGTCCTGGAAGCCCCCAGGCAGGTGGTGTCTGCTGCCAGTGACTGACGCCAGCAGCATGTGCCCATCAGGGTCTCACGATAGACCTGTGGTTTCTGCCATACCCCACTCTGTCCACACACAGGCCTCGGGGCCAGCCTTCACCTGGACCTCAAACTCCAGCCATATCTAATAAGCAGAGTGCCTGTGCAGACAGCAGTGGGCCCACCACTCAGCACCCTGGCTGTTCCCAGCCTGGCTACACCTGGCTCATCCTGATGGCACCTCATGGTTTTTTTCCACTTCCGCGGACACCCTGACAAACTCGGAGCAGGGGGTGGTGCGAGCACAGAGAAGCTGTGTGGACTGACTCACAGAACGGGGTGCACGATCAGCTCCGGGCTGTAGGCCTTGATCACAGGTGCAGCCTCCCTGGCACAGAACACGTGGGATAAATCTGCACCCTGGGAACAGCACAAGAGGCTGACTTAGGGACGGGTCAACAGGCAACCGCAGGTGGATGTAGGCACAAGCCACTGGCCCAGCCCAGGACACGCATCCAGCTGCACCAGTGACACGGTGCTCACTGTACACGCGGGAATATTAAACCACACCAGTTAAACCTCAGCTGGTGGCCTGGGGAAGGGTGTGTAGTTCAGGAAAATGCCTAAAAAGGAAGGCAGACTCCTGCTGCCATCTCAGAGGCAGAGGCAGAGTCAGGCCACATGACCCCAGCCTAGACCCATGGGGCCTGTCCCCCTCCAACTGAGCTCTGCAGCCCTGCCCCATGCCTGTTACCTGCCCCAGTGGGCCACTAGGACTTGGTTAAATGGTGGGAAGGAACCATTGTTTCAAAGGCACCAACTGCTGAAGTTAGGACCAAAAAGGCACCACAGAATCATTTTGATGAAGTACAACACAAAGAAAACCTTATTTTTTGAAAAATACATGGTTCAATTCACAAAATTTTGTCACTGCACCAGAAGTCAAAACAGATTTAAAGTTGGCTCTATTACCTGTGATTATCCTAGGATGTTAGAGTTCCATGAAAACTCCATTTAAGTAACCCAGGTCTACCAGAAAAACCCCAATAAAGAAGTTCTAAGTACACATACCACTTTGAGAGCTGAGATTGCAGCAAAATATGGTGCTCCAGTATACCTAAAAAGAAAATTCTTAGTCAAAATCTTCTAAGAATAACACAAGCACATGACCAATAAATAAATAATCAATAATACAGGCATGAATAACACAGACACGATTATAAACAGATCAGAGAGACAGGAGGCACAGGCACAGATGGCACCTCACAGGTGCTCAGGAAATGTTCAAAAACAGGGACCTGAACCAGAAAAGTCCATTACAAAAACCTCTGTGTCGGCTCGGCGCCTGTGGGCGGCTGGGGCACCAGCCACATACACCTGAGCTGGCAGTTTTGAATCCAGCCTGGGCCCGCCAAACAATGATGATGGCTGCAACAAAAAAATAGCTGGGCGAGGTGGCGCCTGTGGCTCAGTGGGTAGGGCGCCAGCCCCATATACCGAGGGTGGCAGGTTCAAACCCGGCCCTGGCCAAACTGCAACAAAAAAATAGCCGGGTGTTGTGGCGGGCGCCTGTAGTCCCAGCTAATCAGGAGGCTGAGGCAGGAGAATCACCTAAGCCCAGGAGTTAGAGGTTGCTGTGAATCCTGTGACTTCACGGCACTCTACAAGAGTGACAAAGTGAGACTTTGTCTCTTAAAAAAGCAAACAAACAAACAGAAAAACAGCTGGGCGTTATGGCAGGCGCCTATAGTCCCAGCTACTTGGGAGGCGGAGGCAAGAGAATCGCTTGAGCCTGAAAGTTGGAGGTTGCTGGGAGCTGTGATGCACAGCAGTCTACCCAGGGCAACAGCTTGAGGCTCAAACAAACAACCAAACAAAAAAAAAAAAAACACAAAAAACAAACAAACAAAAACCTTTGTGCCACCTGGAGAGTCAACCTCTGGCTCATAAGAGGGACTGCAGCATCTGTCCTGTGGATGTGCAGGGTGAAGAGCTGACTGCAGGCTTCTGCCCACAGAGGAGGAAGAGGGGCCATGAGTTCAGCACAGCGCACAGGCTCCCAGGAGGCGGCCCCATTCTTGGGGAGTAACTAACAGCACAGGCCAGACGGGGGCACCTGTGACAAGCAAGGGACTGCACACAGCAACCAGGGCTGCTGCCTGTTTGGGTTCCTGTGACTCCATGTTTAATGTCACTTCAAGCACAGACAGGAAGAGACCAGTCCTTGGCATCAGATGAGCAACTTGATGTCTACACTAAGCAATGAAGAGTTTACTAACCAAGCAAAACAAGCCAGTGACAAACAAATGCTAACACGTCCCCTCACATACGTGACCATTTCCTGAAAAATGGTGTCACCAAAAATCGTAATCACTATCAGACATTTAAAAACAATTACTGAGGCTAAGTGCCATGGCTCACACCTGTAATCCCAGCGCTTGGGAGGCCGAGGCGGGTGGATGGCCTAAGCTCACAAGTTCAAGATGAGTCTGAGCAAGAGCAAGACCACATCTCTAAAAATAGTCGGGCATTATGCTAGGTGCATGTAGTACCAGCTATTTGGGAGGCTGAGGCAAGAAAATTGCTCCCACCTAAGAGTTTGAGGTTGCTGTGAGCTAAGACGCCACAGCATTCTAACTAGGGTGACCAAGTGCGATTGTCTCAAAAAAGAAAAAAAAAATATTCCTGGGTCACTGGACAGACACTGGAGGACAGGTGGGTGAACAGGGAGCGACATCTGCCACTTACTCTTGACAGCCTCCAACTATGCCTATTCTTCCATCTTGCCCTTTGTGCTTTTTGGCAGACAGAGGAGGTATGATATTTCTCACCAAGTGAAAAGTGTGTTCCATATCCTTTATCAAATGTGATTTATGTCTGGAAAATGCTCTTTCTAAAACTGAAAAACAGGAAAATGAAAAATCAGAACAGTAAATTATCCATTGGACTAAAGGATGGATGTAAATATACCATTAACCAAAACACTTCCCAAAGCTGACTTACTATGAATACTGTAGGTTTTGACCCAAAGGTTTTATTTCTTAGGCCAATGATGTCCACTAAATTATACTGAATATACCAAGTTTCTTTTTGAAATGTATCAAATTTTGGAAGATCACTTAATCTTCCAGAAAGTTATACCAAGTAAAATTGTGCATTATTGATTAAAGAACTGTTTCATTCATTTCAACTTCTCTTTATTAGGTCTTGCTTCTCCTTACAAATTGGAAAGCAAGCCATGTTTACTACCTTCTGCTGTTAGGCTCAAAAATCTGCCTGATTCCTGTGTAACTCCCAACTGTATTTCCAATGCTCAACTAGATACTAATCGAACAACCAAGAAATGACATTCTAAATACAGCATATATCTTAAATTGGGTTCAAAGTGGCATTTACAATGATGTGATCATTCTGAGTTCTCTAAATTGCTACATTTTAATCATCCTTTCTTGAAAAACTTCTGTTGTATATTTTGTCTTTATTTAAGAGCTCAGCTGTGAGACAAATACTGATGCACCTGTAGAGCCCAGGTATATCAGTATATGTGCATATATATATATATATATATATATATATATATATATATGTAACAATATTTTCTTAAGACAAAGCATCAATATTGTCATCCTTTTAATTATCTCAGCAGCTGAGAAAAACTATCTGTGCTACAGGTCCCACTGAAAACCAAGTTGACTGGGGGCTTTCTTCCTTGCTTTTTACAATGAGAATGCACCAAGTGACAGATTTAATGAGTAGTTTATGTGTGGCTAAGTGCTTCATATATAAAGGGACGGACAGTAAACTCCAAATGTAAGGGACATAACTGCCTCAGCTGATAGCTAGATGCCCAGACTCTAAGGTGAAAGGGTACTAACTCCCATCAGCTCGCATTGACTTTTCACCTTCTTCCAAACCACTACAGCAAGGAGAGTCGGCACAGAATCACCGCAAGCCCTCAGCCAGCAAGACACCAGGAGGCTTTCTGCACTACCGTGTGGCTGGCTCATCATTACAAGTCAGTCTGCCCTCATGACATGTACCTGACGTTGGCCTAGGGGGTACAGAGCTGCTATCGTTTCCTCCTCCCCTCAACTTCCTGTCTACCCATCTGCACCCCAGGATGCCCATTCTCTGCACATTCACTCAACAGTGGGAACGCTCCCCTCCCACCCCATGTTCCCTGTGATGAGCTGCTTGACAGAAATCAGGGTTGTTACATGTAATGACGGTTCCCTGAATGCTGATGATCTACAATTATAAAAATGCCTGACATGCACTTGCTTAAAATAACTAGCACTGTAACATTATTAACCAATATGGGAATATGAAAGCATGCTCACTCCATCAAACTCCCAGAACGAGAAATACAGCTGCATTTTAGAATCTAGGATTGGAAAAATAGAACACAAACCTACCAGTCATTCAAAGGTTGCTCTGGGTGCCTTACATTTTGGGTTTACTGTCCATCCCTTTCTATATGAAGCACTTAGCTACACATAAACTATACCCAAGACCAAGCTGGTTCCATTATGTTGTACAGATGCTGGTTTCAAACTAACATTTCAATTAACTCTCCCGGGAAGTAGTGTAACTTCACATTATTTAAGAATTATAATCAGTATTATAACTGAATAAACACTATGGAGCCTTTGATAATTTAAGAACTTAAACATTTAGCAAAGGCAGTGTGGAGGAAATTATAGTCATTTTATTGTCAGTTAAATCAAATAAGACATATAAAATGCTTTAAATTTTGCATGTCCTAACAGAGACATCTTCTATCAGTTTAATTTCCATAATTTTTCTATCTTTTTAAATGCTCATAAAAGATTTGTAAAAATCCATTTTCCAAAGTTTTCACAAACATACTTCTTTAAAACAGGATGTTTGCAGATTACAATAAAATTTTACCTACAGTTTCATCACTGAATTTCTACATGAAGTTAAAATCCGAGTAAGTCTTCACTATAATGTCTGCTCATCACAGAAGGAAAGGCAGGAAATATCTGTTGTCAAAAGAGGCAAGTATCATGAACTGATGTTCAACTCACCTGCACTTTGCCTCATAGCTGAAATAACGCATGTTACCAGGAAAGACTTGACACAAATGTTGACACTAAGCTGTCTCTACAAGCTGAGATACAGTTCCTAGGGGAAGGGAAGGTGGTGCTGCCATAGTAGAGTTGTGTCACCCACACACCTGGTGGCATGCAGGGCTGTTGTGGGGGGACCAGGATGGGAAGTCTAGGGAATTTTGGCCTGGGGATTGCCAGCAATAGCACCGAGCGCTGATTCCAGGTGCCCATTCTGCTCTTCAGATGCAATAATGTCTCTTCTGTGTCCACACTTGGCTGTAAGAGCTTCTGGCCCTTTTCACCCAGAGGCGCGTTGGTATAGCAGCTTTCTCATCTTTCTGGTTGAGAAAGATGTACTAAACAGGGCGGGGGAAGGTTTAACATCTCCAAGTTTTAAAGCAAATGATGATTGTTGTTGTTACTCAAATAATGACAAGTACACATACTTTTCCTTTACTTCAAAACAAGCTTTATTAGAACGCTAAGACATTAAGGGCCTTAAAAAGAAATACAATATACAAACATTAATCCACTTTGTACAGCAGATTTACCTAAACTATGTTAAGCATTTAAAAAAAATTACCATAAGCCAAAAATATATAATCTGATGGTGTGAAAACACACACTACAATCACATAGCACTCATTACAGTACCCAGAAAGAAAAGTTGGGGAAAAATCCTGTTTTGAGCTAGTCCTTTATTTTATACAGAACTTGTATTTTGGAGCCAAAACTCTACAAATCACATCACTTCACAGCAGCCTAACCAGCACACATCAATGCTAGACTCTCCCCGTCCTCCTGCTCTGCGGCAGCGTCTCACACTGTCAGATCCCAGTGCAGGCTGTGGTGCCACGGTAAGAGCTGCTCTAGGAATCCTGGGGTACAAGAAGCACCCCCAGACACTGAGTAGCTGAAGGTGCTTGCATGGGGAAGTGACTTCAGATGCTGGTTACTTTAAAATTACTCTAAAAGCATAATGCAACATCTGATAGTGGCTTGTTATGTAATTTTAAAAATTCACAGGTAATACCAAAGGTAAAGTAACTATTGTTACACATGCAGTTCTGAAACCTGCCAAGCACACAGGGTAGGGGCTGAACTGGACAGTAAGGAAGTCTTCACAGGTGGCTTGGCAGGGAATCACCACCCTACTACCCTCTGCCTGCACAGAATGGAGCTTCCAGGCAGGGCCCGCCCCCAGCCACCTGGAACAGAGCCTGGCACACAATAACACACACAATACTGTCTGACGAAGTGAAGGCATCTGGGTTCACTCTCCTCATTAAAAGCCACTTTAACTTCCTTTTACAGATAAGGAAACTGAGGCTCCTGGAGAGAATTGTAATTAGTAATGGATAAACCGGTCCACAAGACACTATTTTACCAAAATGTTACCATTGGAAGGCAAAATAAGAAGTATAGCATTTAGGAACTGCATGACTGCAAACTCAAATCCAAACTGTGCCCCAGCATTCTGTCCCACTCACCTGGGCAAATAGCTTCCCTGGGCAAAAGCAACAAAACAAAGCAGTTAAAACTCCCCAACACTGAACAGTGAACCCGCAGCTTCAACTGGCCTACTGACATCACTACTGGACTCACCCACAGAAGTATTCAAATATAAATATCAAAGTTCTGAAGGATATAAAGGCCTTGACAAGAGGAGACTTAAAATTTATCCTATTTAGTAACTTTGTCTTCAGAACAATTCTGAGCTGGGTTTTGTTTTAAAGTAGCATGCCTGGGAAAGTAGCATGCCACTTCTTTCTGCTAAATGTGCTTCACACTAACATGAAGTATAAGTAATTGAGAGGATCTGACAACAATCTTTAAGTTAACTGAGATACTCCTTGAAGTCTGCATGAGAAGTCAGTAATACAGAACCCTACCTGTTTTATGGTAAAAGCTTGGCAAGCCAGCAGAGGACGAAACCTCAAACAAGCACAAAGAAAAACCTTGCTAACTAATCATATAATCGGTGAATTTAAGGCAAACAGCTACCAAATTAAAGACTCTCTAAATAAAATGGTGCTCAGAAGCGCCCCCACCCCCTTGCTGGTGTGACTTAAGTGTAGAGGCTGAGGAACCCTCTCATTGCCACTCAATACATTCAGAACTAGCCTGCTAAAAAAGAAAAAGCCATAACTTCCTGACACTTATTCTCTGACCATGCTCAACATACATGTGTGGTAAAACCTTTCTAATGACTACAGCAAATGGTGCGTTTTACCATTTCAGCCTCTTACTGGTTAGGAAATCCTAAGTCATTCACTTTCGCAGACCGTCTATTTCCTTCTATTTAATATATAAAGGAGGATAACAACAACCTCTTCACTTTGTGAGAAATGAGATCACAATACACTCTTCAGCTGTATAAAAGATGTTAGAAGCTAATGTCTGCAAGGCAAACAGAAAGAGAAAAAGACTGTATGAGGAGATATGAGGGTCTGAAGAATTACTTAGTAGATTCTGTCCCAAATAGGACAGGATGGTGATGTAGAGGGAATTTATCCATGCATAAATTCCCTCTACATCATCCTGTCCTATTTCAAAGGGCATCTTGAAGTCCAAGGACCAGCTAAGTAAGTTTGCAGTCCAGTAGCCAAGGCCAGGGATGGGGGTCCTCGGGGTCGTCTGGCTAGCGCTCCCGGTTGTGGGTGTCAACTCAGGTTAGCCACACTCCCCGAGGGAAGCCCCGCACATGCACGCCCTGGCCCCGGGTGGGCGAAGGAGGTACCCCGGGCGGTCCAGTCCTCACCCGCGGTCGAACCGCGGCGTCGCAGCATCCAGTCCGTTGCGTCCAAGAACTTGCAGGCGGCCATCCCTCGCCTAGTGGGACTGGAGCTTCAAGCCGGGAATGCAGACGCGGCCCTGCGCCGAGCTGCCGCCCCGCGGTCGGTCCTCCAGCCGACTCCGGTTCACCCCGACCCCGCGCACCGCGGCGCACCGCGCGGCTCCCTCCCTGGCACCGCCCTCTGCCCTCCGGCGCCCTCCTCACCCCGGGGCCCGCCGGCGCCAGTTCCACTAGAATCCCGGCCCGCCCGTGCAGCCAAGAGGCCTCCCCGTCCGGCCGCGCACAGGCCTGTAGGGCACGAGAGGGAACCCCGGCTCGCCCAGAGCGCGTCCGCGGCCAGGTACCTGTGTTCATTAGCGGCCAGTAGAACGCGAGCGTGGCCGAGAGCAGCGCGACAGGCGCCGCGCCGGCCACCGCAGCAGCGGCCCTCGCCCGAGTGGCCATCCCAGGGCGGCGGGAGTAGGTCTTACCTCGCACGCAGGCCGGGCCTACCACCCCGCGAGCCATCCAGCCGCCTTCCGGGTTCCCGGCGGCCCCCGCGCCGCGCCCGAACACAGCCACAGGGCGCCCATCCGGGTTCCCGGCTGTGCTCCGCCCCCCGCCGGCCCGGCGTCGCGCCGGAAGTGGACTTCCAACTCGCTGGCTCCCTGCACGTTTCAACGGGTGATTGACAAGAGCACCGCCCAATCCGGCCTGGCCCGGGTTCTGCCCTGTAAGAGGGTCGTAGGAAGGCCGGTTAAAGAATTGAGACGGTCAGAGGTAGGTAGGATGTGGTTTTTTGTTTTTTGGTGTGGGACATCACAGAAAATGATTGGGGTTGGACGTTGCCCAGTTAGCAAGCAGGTTGCTGGCAGAACCTGTCAGAGTTGGCACTGCGCGTCTGACAGCAGGTGGAATCCTCTGAGCACAACTGCGCAGCCTCAAGGCGTGACCTCTCCCCTAAACTCCAAACTGGTTTAAACAGCTGGAAAGCTCCCAAACCGCTTACCCCAAATCCCTGCCACCTTCTCTGTCTCAGCAAGATGACTCTATTGATACAGGATTCCACCACTCAGAGCTAGACAGGGAGCCCCCCATTCTCTAGGTCCAGGTGAGCTCAGAGGTCAGACCCCCCTTTCCAGGCACAAGCAGACTGCCTTTTTTGGGACACACCCTCTGGGCTCTGATAAGATCATGAACAAAGCAGCCTGCGATGGTTTTTTGGGTGGTTCCACCTTGGGTAGGAGCACACATCCTAGTTCCTTCTCAGGGACAAAGACGGTAAAGGACCTGATAACCAACTGCCAGCCACGTGTAATCCTCAGACTTAAGACCCATAGATAAAAGAGCCCACGTGGAGACTCCCAAGGGCGTTCTTCGGTTCTTTCCCCCTTCCAGAAGCCCTGGTACTTTTTACTTCTTCTGTATTCCTTTCTAACTTCTAATAAGAGTCCTATCTTACCATGATCTGTGGTCCCTGGGTCCATTCTTGAAGCCAAGCCACCAGGGAGGCTCCTGACTTCTGTCTTTCACACCTCTATTGACACCCTATTTGAAGTCACTGGCATGGTGTGAAATAAAACTGTGGGAGCCCATTGATTTGGACCAGGCCCCTGCACAGCCTAACAAACTAAACCTATTTGGACTTCAACTGCAGTAGCTGAACTTTAGTTAACTGCAGCCCCTCAGCAACTGGGACACCCTGGTATAGTACAGACAAGTATCCGATGTCAGTTGTTGAATTGACATCCGTTTTGACAGGATTTGCCAAGAACTTGTCATAGACAAAACCTGTAGTGCACAGGTGAACTCTTGTCTCTGCTATGACTGATAAAAACCTCTGCTATTATATCCCATTCATAGAGCACCCATGAGGGGAACACAGCAGAGAGAACAGAGAGAGAAAGGAGACCCTGACTTCCCAGTCTTACACTTTAAATAGGATGTAATACCAGACCTATCCCATTTCCAGGGTTGTAATCACTGTAGATGAAAAAACATCTCTTAAATATTTGAAGGAGGTTTATTCTGAGCCAATGTGAGTTACGGTGGCCTGGGGAAAACACAAATTCAGGACGTCCAGCAAGGGGGGGTCCCAGGAAGTCAAGCTGTAGCTCTGTAGTATATATCTTAGGGAGGCAGAAGTTACAGGCAAAGTCATAAATCAAGACACAGAGGTTGTACATTGGCTTAGCCCAAAAAGGTGGTGGTTGGTATCTTGAAGTGCGGATTTACAAGTTATAGGTGGGTTCAGTGATTTTTATTTATTTATTTATTTTATTTTATTATTATTATTATTATTTTTTGAGACAAACCTCTTTTTCCCAGGCTGTACTGCCTGAATTATAGCTCACTGCAGTCTCAAAACTCCTGGGCTCATACAATCCTCCCACTTTAGCCTCCCAAGTAGCTAGGACTACAGGTACATGCCACCACATCCAGCAGATTTTTAGATTTTTTGTAGAGATGGGCTCTTCACTATGTTGCCCAGGCTGGTCTCTAACTCCTGAACTCAAGTGGTCCTCTGGCCTCAGCCTCCCAAAGTACTGAGATTATAGGTGTGAGACACTGTGCCTGGCCTAGAGAGTCTTTAATTTGCAGTTGGTTAAAGGAGGAGGCTTTGTCTAAAAATTGAGTCAGTAGAAAAGAACATTTAAGTTTAATTTTAACGTATGTTAGTTGAGATAGGAAGTCTGCCAGTCATCATGTGGTGCTAGGCTAGAATTGGGCTTCTTGAGCGAGACACCTAACAGTACGCTGGGGCAGAGGGTCCTGTTGAGCAAGGCTGATGGTCTGCAGACGTGACTCTCCAGGCCCTTAGGAAGGAATTCAGAGCAAAGACCAGTGGTCAGAGTTTAATCCTTACCATCATTGTTAGAAATCAGTGAAAAAATTCAAAGTTAGCTTCAGTTAGATTCAAAAAAGATGACAAATGTTTTAAATCATTGCAATAAAGATAAACTCTGAGAATTACTGAAGTTTAAAAATACCTTGTTGCCCCACTGGCTGATGGTATCATTGTCATTGTGACTCCCACTCACTCTGAATAGTCAGGCTTCATAGACAACTTTCTCACTCACCACAACAAAGCCGCCAAGGTCAATGGTAAGTATGATTTGTCACTGTTATTTCCTTACTACTTCCTGTTCCTCATCCCCAACACCTAAACCACGTCCTGTTACTTCTGTGTCTCTGGGGAACCCTAAACAATACGCCCACCAAAGACAGGGAAGGGAGGGAAAGGTGGGCAGATAGTCCCCCAAACAAAATGAATAAAGAGCTGTGGGTCTGCCAACAGAAAAGATCTTGAGTAAGGTGTTTGCACTCAATTCTCAAGTGTGAAATGATGGGGCAGGACTTGGTGGCTGTGGTCTCTCTCTCTCTGGATGTTGTGGCTCTAGAACTCTTGGTTCTGCTGGCGCCAGGTCTGGATAGAGCTCTACCAGTCTCAGGCCTCTGGGTAGGTTCAATGCTTGGTGGAACCCCTCAGCTTTGCTCTTGGTGCGAAAGTCCTGGTACTTCTTCAAAAATAATGCTCAGAAGTAGCTGGCAAAATTTAGCTTTTGTGATCAAAACTTGACCACACTGTGTCCCAACAGATGTCCCGTGGACTGACTCAATATTCGCCATTCAATCGTAGGTATTTGAAGAGGCGTGGCAAGGCATAACATCAAATTAAAAGGAAAACTAAATTAATCAGCACCTTCCAATCCCAGGGAATAGGTATTGGTGATGAAGTTTGTGATGGAAGTCCAACTCTGTTTCCAGAACCTTCTGCCAATCCTTCCCTAGCCTCCCCCAGTGCTCTGTGCACCCAGGCAAGGCCACATTCTCCAGGTTCCTGAAGACCTGGCCCTAACGCCTGTCCCCCTCAGGCAGCCTGTACCCCTCAGGCAGCCTGTTCACAGGCCCTGAGGTGCCCAGAAGGCTCTCAGTAATTTCCCACGGCCTGCGGGCAGATGCCCTCCACCAGAAACGGTCCAGTGTCAGTTCCTGCCACAGAGTTTACAGGTAACACATCTCCCGCCCAGGACCTGTACGTGAAGAGGGTGCCCCACGGACCTCTTCCCACCTCATCTGTTCTTTGGTCTGAACATTTTGATTCTCTGAATTTCCCTGCATTTTTCCCTGGCCATGTTTGTGCCACGTCCCTTCCACATCTGTCGCCACTTATGAACTTATTCCCATGTCCACAGTCCCCAGATTTCTGACAGTTTTAAACAAGGACAAACCCAGAAAAATGCTTGGTCATGGTTTAATGCAGCAGAACCACAGGTTCCCTGGCCTTGGCGGTCGTGGCCACCGGGAGGTGAGCTACACCTCAGATCCAGCCCAGCCTGTTGTCAGAAGCAGGCTGAGCAGTCAGTTGGCCCTGCCTAATTTCTTCTGTAAAACTTAACTGTTTTCTTGTACAAAACAGACCCTCAATCTACTTAGTACAGTTTGATTTTTTAATATTATTTATGTATTATTGTGGTAGGATATGAAACATGACTTTGTCATCTTCACCATTTTTAGCCATTCACTCAGCATCACTAAATACTTTTGTGTTGCTGACACTGCTGTGTGACCGACCATCATCACCCTCTGACCCCAGGACCTTCTCAGATTCCCAGACTGAGACCCTGAACCACAGCTTCCCATCCCCACCCCCTCCCAACCCCCATCTCTGTGATGGCACTCCTCAGGGACCTCGTGTAAGTGGCACCAAGCAATCTGTGTCCTTTTGTGACTGACTTGGTTCACTTGGCATGATATCCTCAGGGTTCGTCTGGATTGGAGCAGGGTCAGAATTTCCCCTGCACAGTTTGATTTTAACAGTTGACCTTGGGACACACTAACTTATACACTGAATTTTTTTGCATGAGTTTTACCCCTTTACCTCGTTTTTGTTTATTGTCAAGGCATTATCACAAGCTCAATTCTTCCATGTTCCTAATTTTGGATGTGATATCAATCCAGATCTTCTGGCAAACTCAGCTAGAAGAGCAGAAAACTTGACCTCTGACTCTGAACAAGCCTGCTCCTCAGGCCTTTCTGCCCCAGAGTCCAAGTTCTCATCTCGTCTCACACTCTGCCTCTGTTGCTGCTAGAGAACCTTTGCAGCAGAATATTGATGGCTCCTGAGACTTTTCTGAAACCCAAACACAGGAATGACACCTTTAAGAGCTCCTGCTCTTGGAAAAAGCCCCAGAGATCAGCATTGTGCATGAGACCTTCTCAGCCCACCACAGCCTTTGCACTCTCACCTCTCCCTGTTACTGTCATTATGTTTCTTTCTTCTGGTGCCCCCAGGCAAAGGGACAGTTACTTTAGGACAAGAGGCCAAAGGGAAGGCATGTGACAGCTGACCAACCCGTCACTGGGCAGTGTCAAGGGTCTCATAGGTGGGAGGCTTCTCCCTCCCAGTCTGCAAGTGCACTCTGCCCTGGGCCTGGACTCAGTCCCTGGGGGTGAGGAGGGAGGAGGCGGCATGATCTGCAGGTACACCTGACTTATCCACTGCTAGGCATGGTTGCTGCCTGCCTGGAGGAGAAGCTGGAAGGGGCAGTGTGTGAGCACAGCAGCACCGGGCAGAGAAGAGGCAGGTAGGTTTTGTGGCTGCTCAGGCAGTGTCAGGGGCAGCCACACTGCCTGGTGCCCTGAGAGCCATCCCACTGGAGGGGTCTAGCACTGCCACAGCTTCCACGGCTCCCTCAGCCTATAGACTTTCATTAAAATAAGGTAATTTTTTCAAAAAAAAATTGAGGTGACTCACACCTGTAATCTCAGCACTCTGAGAAGCAGAGGTGGGTGGACAGCTTGAGCTCAGGAGTTCAAGACCACTCTGAGCAAGAGAGAGACCCCCATCTCTACTAAAAATGGAAAAACTGAGGCAAGAGGATTGCTTAAGTTTAAAAGTTTGAGGTTGCTGTGAGCTATGATGCTGTATCACTCTATCCCGGACAACAAAGTGAGATTCTGCCTCAAAACAACAGTAACAACAACAAAAAAAAAAAAATTTAATTTTGAAAATACTCCAAATATACCAAAGTAGAGGAAATTGTGTATTGGATTGCATGGACTTGGGACCAGCTTTAACCATGGTCACGCTTAACCCTTCCTGCTTCCTCTGTCCTACAAGCTCCACACCCCTCCTCCCACACCCTGGCTGAAGTATTTGAAGGCAATTCCCAGATAGCCTATGATTTCAAAAAGGTTGCTATAAACATGTAAGTGCGTTCACATATATGCATTTATATCACATACACAGTTTGAGGGTGACCTGAGGGACTGAATCTGTCATGGGTATGCTCCTGTCAGATGAGGCATTTGCTATGACTTACTGGGGTGGGATTTTCAAGGTGAGCTCCCTGAGCAGGTGATTTCTTTCTTTCCAGACCTGCTCTGCCTAACAGGGGTTTGCTGGTCACCTGTGACTGTTTACATTTAAGTTAAATGCAGTTAAAATTAAATCTACTTCAGTCACATCAGTCATATGGGTGAGTGGCCCTAGGTCTGGACCACTTGGCTGCTGAGCCCTCCGTCGCTGGAGAGTCCTGTGGCCAGCACTGGTCCAGTCCTTGTGCCCGAGTCCCCAGTTCTGACGGGGGGTGTCCCGGGGTGAATAGTGATGCCTTTTTTTCTCCTGATTTATACTTCACCTCTTTGCACAAAGAATGAGGTGACTGGTGACCAGATCTCACATGGAATTAAAAAGCTCTAAACAAATGGGGAGAGGAATAATGGTGCTATATTGGAACCAGTTTCTGTCCACTCCACACCCATGCCTGTGCACAGATGACCAAGACAAGGCTTCTTTTTAAAATAACAACAAAAAAAAATCATTAACTCTTATTACAATAGCTGCGAAAACAGAGCAGCTGGGTTTACGGGAGCGCTGTGCTTAGGGAAGTGTTGAAGTGTGCATAGCTTTCTTGACTCTTGAGCACACGTGTTTCTGCCAGGAGACCTTGGACCTGTCTACCTGGAGCAGTGGGTGGCTTGAGGAAGGGCTGTTCATGAAGGAGCAGTGGAGGAAGATGCTACACCCAGGGACCCTGCCCAAGTGCCCAGCAGGCAGCACGGCCAAAGGGGCAGGGGCCCTGCTGAGGCAGGAAAGAGGGCCGCTCCCCATGAGCCAACACCCCCAACATAGGCCTGTAAAACCTACCACCAACAGGCCCATGGGGGTGGGTCTGTGAACAGTGAGACACCAACCTCAGTCCCTGGCCCCTCCCTGCCTGCCTCCTGAGCCTGGGTGGGGCCTAAAAGCCCGTCCTCCTGGGCTAAAAATCTATAGGTGCGATCATCCACTCTCCACTGACCCGCAGCAGAGGGCTGCAGTGACCTCGCATAAAACCTGGCGGCGCTCCTGTGCTCACACCCCACTCCAGCCTCCATCAATGATAATTTTGGCAAAACAACTTGTATAATCCCCTTTAGCTTCCTTTAAAAAAATCCCTGCTTCCCTTCCTCTTTTTGGAACAGTGTGGTCTTTCTGTGCCTCCTGAATTGCAATCCCTACAACCCAACAGACGCCTGCCTTAACTGCTCTGCAGTTTGGTCTTCTGTCCCTTCCTGTGACACCCCAGATGCCCTCTGTTCATCTCCTGATACAGAAATGTATTCTCTGGGCTCGGCGACCGTAGCTCAGTTAGGGCGCTGGCCACATACACCAGGGCTGGTGAGTTTGAACCTGGCCCAGACCTGCTAAACAACAATGACAACAACAAATAGCCAGGCGTTGTGGTGTGCGCCTGTAGTCCCAGCTACTCAGGAGGCTGAGGCAAGAGAATCACTTAAGTCCAAGAGTTTGAGGTTGCTGTGAACTGTGACGTCACGGCACTCTACTGAGGGCAACATTGTGAGACTCTGTTTCAAGAAAAAAAAAAAAATGTATTCTCCGGTGTCCTCACCACCACAAAGGAGTCTGGGCAATACAGCATTGTTGCTATGCATTCCCACTCTGAACTAAATCAAAGTCTGCTAGAAAGGAAAACAAGAGGAATGGATACTGGGTAAGAACCCCATTCACCTCCACGACTGTCACCACCCTTGGGGCAAGATGCAAATGCTAAGACCCAAAGGCCCTGCACAGTGTGACACTGCCTCTCTGGCCTGGTCACTTGCTCACACACCCCTGTGCTCCAATTTGGGGCAACGATCCTTCCTCCTGGACAGGCCCCAGCCCCAGGGCCAACCTTCCCCATACCCTCTCCCACCCATCTACCAGCCCGCCACCCTGCAAACCTCTGTTGAGGGCCAGAGCACAGATATTTCAGACTTTGTGTATATCATGTAGGTGCCTATATAGCACTAGAGAAATCCCCACCCCCCGAGCTTTTATTTCCTTTGAGGCAGCCCTCCCTTTCAGTCTGTGTCAAGCCAGGTGAGGAAACGGACCCATGAAAAAACAGTTGGGGCAAAGATCTCTACTCTTCCACCATACTGTGGAGGACCTCTAAATGTGTTTTTTAGTATTCACCCACAAAAGTTGAAAAATATTGAAAGCTAGAGCAATCTTTAATTTTGCAGTGTTAAGAGGAAGATCTGAAGACAAGAGACTGTACATCAAGAGGGTGCAAAGGGCCCAGAATTAACATAACACCAGCAAACGGTTAGTGCTCCTGTTAAGTACTTGGGTGAGAGTAGCTGCCTTTCCAGCCACAGGGAGATGGGAGGCAGGGCTTTCTCCCTGGTAACACCTGACACATTATTTTTAGCTTTACAGTGAGGAGGAATATGATTAAGGGATATAGCCAGAGAGAAAAAGGAAATTTATTCCCTAGGATCAGGCACATCATTAGTTTTCAGACTTAAGGAAAAACCAGTCAGGCTTGGGTAGATTTATTTTCTCTGGGGGTATTTTCAGAAATGCAGAAACATAAAAGCATAAAACATATCATTACCCACAGAAATTGTGCTATGATTTAGCTTCCTTAAAATAATCAAAGAGTCGATGCTGTGATTAATCTGCTGGAACACTTCTCAGTCATCCAAGAAAGTGCCAACAGGGGGGATGGCTGGGGGCGCAGGCAGAGCCCCCTCCCCCGGTGAATACTGAGCTTTCTCACAATTTCATTGTACCCTTTGCTCCCTCTGTCAGTATGATGGGGACTGGTGAACAAACTCCATCAAAATCTCAAATGATTCAGCTCCTCCCATGTTTGTCACATTCACATGGGTGGTGTTGAAGCCACCCTCGCAAACTGGTAAGGGGTTCAAGCTGAGAACCAGAGTAAAGGCCCCTAAACTCTGCAAAGCAACAGGCTTACCTAAAACAGGGATGATAATCAGCCGCCAGCCTCTCATCTGATCAATGATAGTGTCCAGTGTGCCTCTAGCTGGTGGTTGTAAAGATTCTTAACTTTTTCCACATAGCCACAGTTGTCAAGATTCTTAGCTTTTCCCCATAGATTACATCACCTTTTGGAACCCTCAAGGGAGTTTCTAAGATGACTTCTGCCCCATTCCAGTGGACTAGTGACCTGCCCAGACCAGCAGCCCAGACCCAGAAGCCAGGGCTGGCGAGTTTGAACCCAGCCCAGGCCTGGGATCCCAACTCAGCTGGATCATGAGCCCAGGAGCTGAAGCAAAACAAGAAGCTGACTTCCAGACCCTTGTTATTTTGCCCCAAACTTAGCCAATTAGCAAACCTAGTTACATAATCCCCTGCCTGTCAAACTATCCTTATAAACCCTGTCTCCCCAAGTCTTGGTGAGGTAGATTTGAGAAATTTCTCCCATCTCCCTGGTTAGTGCTATACAAACTAAACTCTCTGCTGTAAACCCTGCTATTGGCTTCCTCTTGGGCTGCGGGCAGATGAAGGTGGTGGGGCAGCAACACTTTGTCCAGAGTTGTTGTTCGCTTCCTCCTACATAAAACTTACCTTTGGATAGAGATGGATTTCTCCATTCACTCTCCCTGCATGTACCAAGGTGTACATGCGCACACACACACACACACACTTGTATGCTACTTATCAACTACCAACTATGAAGTAACAGGCTCTTCTAATAGCTCAAGCCTCCACCAAAGAACGTAGAAGGCCCACATTTTCAGTAAACGCCTCTTATGCAATCATAGCATGAAGAAGCACTAGGTTGAATTTAGATCGAAAGTTCTAATTCCTTGGGCAGCGCCTGTGGCTCAGTGAGTAGGGTGCCGGCCCCATATACTGAGGGTGGGAGGTTCAAACCCAGCCCTGGCCAAACTGCAACAAAAAATTAGCTGGGCGTTGTGGCAGGCAGGCACCTGTAGTCTCAGCTACTCAAGAGGCTGAGGCAAGAGAATCACCTAAACCCAGGAGTTCGGGGTTGCTGTGAGCTGTGATGCCATGGTACTCTACTGAGGGTGGTAAAGTGAGACTCTGTCTTTAAAAAAAAAGTTCTAATTCCTCAGCTTTGAGAACTTGAGAGGGTAACTTCAACTTTTTCAAATCATGGAGTCTTTCATCAACAAAGAATGAAATATTTGAATTAGAGAAACTTTAATGTTTCTATCTACAAACATGTTTAACAGAGTAATACATTTACTTACGTATAAATTTTATTTAGCTTGTGAGTTTCAAAATATTGTTTTGAATTTCCTATATGAACTGTGGTATGCTTGGAGAGTCTCAATAATCTACAATTTGTATATAACAAGTTCAAAATGATACAAAGACAAATATCTCCCACTAACTATTTTTTTTTTTCCTAGACAGAGTTTCACTCTGTCACCCAGGCAAGAGTGCCAGGGCATCCTTATAGCTCATAGGAAACTCAAAGTCCTAGGCTTAAGTGATGCTCTTGCCTCAGTGTCCTTGGACTACAAATGTGTACCACCACACCTGGCTAACTTTTTCTATTTTTAGTAGAAATGGGGTCTCATTCCTTCTCAGGCTGTTCTTAAACTCCTGAGCTCAAGCAATCCACCTGCCTTGGCCTCCCAGAGTGCTAGGATTACAGGCGTGAGCCACTGCACTCTGGCCTCTCTTTTTTAAGGGAAGTTTTTCTCCAAAGTAAAATTAGAGAAATCCACAGGAAGGGTGGGTAGGTGACTTCACCTCCCTGGAAGCCAGGTGGTTTCTGGTGGACATGGTCCGTGTCCAGACAGGCAAGCTCCACCAGCCTCAGGTGTCCAGCCTCCTTGCTGGGCTTGTCTCCATTTCTCAGTCGTTTTTAGTGGATTGTGTAGGGCAGGAAAAAACATCTTCTCCTTTACACTTTTAGGTCCTTTGGCTGGGGCCTGTGAATTACACTGATAAAAGACAGATTAACAGGAGAAAAGGCATGTGAATTTTATTTGATGTTAATATTTGAATTTTGTTTATGTGCATAGAGATCTTTGCAGGAAAAAGTGAAAACCCAAAGAAGCAGTTAAATGTTGGGGGGTGGGGGGTGGGATCATATACCATTTTAACAAAGGGTTGTAGTTTTGGAGAAGTGACAAAACAGAGGAAAAGAAGTCTGGGCATCTAGAGGTCGTGAAACTAACAGGATAGAGGCCGCCTGATAGTATATTTTATGCCGCCTCCTCCCGGTGCTGTGTTCACCCTGGCGGTGAATGTCCCCCCCTCCTGGCAGAGAGGGGACTCGGAGAGAGCGACGCGCCTCTGCTTCTGGGCTGCAGGGCGGGGCGCAGAGGGCCTTTCCCTCCTCCAGTTTCCCTCAGTTTCCTTCCAACTCAACTGATGCTTACGCCAGAGCGGCACATTTTGGGGCTGCATAGCCTAATCCCTGCAATTGGGATATGTACTAGAAACTGAGACTTGGACGGTGACAGACATTCCTGAGCAGGCGACGGAAACGTTCTGGTCCGCGCTGTGGCGCACGGCGGCCACTAGCCCCGGGTCTACTGGTGCAGGTTAGGGGCTGGATTTACTCTCTGTTTAATTCTTATTAACGTAAGTTTACATAGGCATCATATGTGGTTGGAGTCTACCATAAGGGAAGAACATTGAGAACTAAAACCAAAAGATCCATTCGCTGAGCTTCGGGAGAGACAATTCCCCAGGGTGGTGCTGAGCGCTGCGCCGGCCCCGCCGTCTCGCTTGGCTGTTTGCCTGTAGCGCCCTCTGCTGTTTCCAGGGTGACTGTGCTTTGAAACGTCCCCAACGTGACTGTGTGACAAGCGGTTCTGCAAAAACTGCGGTTTAGTCCAGGGCTGCTACTGTCAAATGGCATCGCATTAGGTCTAATCCTTCAGATTTTATTCAAACAGAACATATGATAAAGATAAGTTAAAACTAAACCCAGGAAAGAAGCATAGAGTTACATCTTGGTAATGACGGGAACATAGATCTTTTCTGGATCGTTGGTTTACTATTGTTTCTGCTAAATCTCTTCTTGACAGAAGTAATATCATTCAGCTTTGCTAAGGGCTGAGGTCTAACATCCACATTTATATTCTGTCTTAGAGTGAAAATAGCCAGGAAGCCCAGGCCTAGATTTGCATGGGTCTGAGGCGCATGTGGGCAAAACGGCAGGTTACCTGAAAACGATGTCAAGAAATTTAAGTCCAATCCAGAAAGTGTGGAAACCTACGGAAGCCACTTCAGGAGGGGCTAGAACCTCTCTTCGGCTTGTAACTATGTCAGTTTTATGAGTCAGAATCATTTCTCATAGTTGACTCAGGGGCAGGTAAAAGAAGAAAAAAGAGAAAGCGGTGAGGCTGCACTCTGCTAGGAAGCGCAGTATTCCTTAAAACCACGCCAGATAGTATTGGCCTAGCTAACAAACTTGCTTGGAGAGGGAGATGATGGACTTTGAGGAGGAAAATTATTTTCTTGCTCAAGATGCCACATGTGTCACTAAGTAAAAGTTTGAATATCAATGTTCTGTTACCCTCCCTCTGGGAGATTTCCAGGAGGATTAAACCCAATTCCACTACACGTGACCATTAGAGAAAAGCACCGGGAGGGGAACATAACACTGTCCGCTTTCCATTCAAAATGCAGAGACATGGAGTGGGAAGGGAGGGGAGGGGGGAGGTGTGACAGAGGGAGGGTAGAAGGCGGGACCAACCTATGGAGTATACTGCAAGGGTACAAGTCAAACCTGTCAAGTGTAGAACATGAATGTCTTTTTTTCTTTTCTTTTTTTATTGTTGAATCATAGCTGTGTACATTAGTGCAATCGCCTGCACCTATTCTAAGATGCACCATAGATGTGGCCCCACCCATTACCCTCCCTCTACCCAAACCTCCCCCCTCCCTTCCCCTTCCTTGGTCCTTTCCTCATAGTCTTGTGCTATAGTTGGGTTATAGCCTTCATGTGAAAGCTATAATTTAGCTTCATAGTAGAGCTGAGTACATTGGATACGTTTTCTTCCATTCCTGAGATAGTTTGCTAAGAATGTGTTCCAGCTCCATCCATGTA
>CAUYPK010118039.1:0-28709 GCA_963574355.1 Loris lydekkerianus
ATGTGGAGGCCCAGTGGGTGCGGGTCACCGGTTGGGGTCACTGCACAGCTCTTATTGAGGTCTGGGCGGCGCCAAGCCCTGGTGTTTGAGGTTGCTATGAGCTGTGACGTCAGGGCACTCTACCCAGGGCAACAGCCCAAGGCTCCAGTGTGCCAGAACTGTCCCACTCTGCCCCTGAGGATTAAGGCTGTGAGGCAGCTCACTCCCCGCCTTTAGGCTGCTCAGTCGCTAGTTTACTTTGTCCCGCCCATTCCTTGCTCTGGGACCCTGAGGGCGGAGCTTGTCCGAGCAGTTCCTTCACAATGGCTTACTTCGCCCAGCTCAGTGGCTCATTCTAGGGTCCCAGACAATGCCCAACATTCTCCACACTCCTGCTCAAGCTCTCCCCAAGGCAGCTCAACTGAGTGCCAAGGCCATGAACACCAAAACAGTTCCCAGGTAAGGCCTCTCCGGTTTGCAGTCTCACTGCTGCTTGTACTCCTGGTTGCCGGCGTGATTAGGTTGATTGGACACATGCAGCCACTTGCCAGTTTTCCACTGTTTTTATCCTCCTTCTGGGGTCCAGAAGTCCTTTGCTGGCTCCCTGTATCCTCAAAGGGATGATCATAGGCAGATCCCACCAGGCAGAGATGCCTGGAGTCTTGTCTCCCCAGACTCGCTGTACCCAGTTACAGGAAAGCTGTTACTCGGCCGCCATCTTTAATCCAATCTCATTCTGACAGTTGTACACACCCATGTAACTACCATCACAGTCCTGGTAGAGAACATCTCATTACCTCACAGAGTTCTCTCATTCCCCTTGCACACAAAGGGAGAGGCACCAACCCCAGCTTTAAGCAACCACTGATATCCTTTCTGTCACTAGGGATTAGTTTTTCCTGTCCTAGAATTTCATGTAAACAAAACCAGCAATGTGTACTATTTTATATTTGGCTTCTTTTGCTCAGCATAATATTTTTGAAGTCCATCATGTTCATAGATTATGGATATGTTCCTTTGCCACTTGCATGTTGATGAACACTTGGGGTTTTATTTCCCCGTTTGGGCCTGTAGGAATAAAGCTGCTATGAACATTCATTTATAGATCTTTGTATAGGTATGTTTTCATTTCTCTTGGGTAAGTACTAAGAGTGTAATTGCTGGGTTATAATAAATGTATGTGCGACTTTATGAGAAAGGGACATACTGTTTGCCAAAGTGGTCATACCATTTTTAAAAATTCCTACCAGCTTACATATCTAGACGGCTTTCTCCAACCCCCTTCCTCAGTGCACAGTAATGTTGTTCACCTGTGACCAGCCTGTCTTCATTCCAGAGCTTGGTAAAACTAAGTCTCACACACTATATCCACAGACCTTATCTCAGGTAATAGACAAGAAATTTAGTTCCAAGACCTTGCTTTTTTGATTTTGGTCTATTTCCTATTTTTTGTTCTATCAAAAATAGACATTTTTCTTATTTTGATTTGGTCTATCTCCTCTGAGCTCAATTATTTCATACTGTACCTTTGCCTTCAAAGTGTTAGCACTTTAAATCTCTTAAAATATTTTGTTTCTATTCTTACATTCCAAGACATTATTAATTCTGCCTCCCATGTGGTGACTTTTTCCCATTGCCCTTGAGGAAGCGGACTAGGATCTCCAGTGTGTGGGCCTTTAAGCAGCCTGAGACAAGTTTTGCCCTAACAGGACCTGATTGACAAATCAGCAGAACATTCTTCTTCCTCTAAGCTTAAGGGATAAGGATTGACTTAGTTGAATGGTACCCAGGGTTTAGGAAAGTATTTAATTCTATTCCTATGCCTGTATAACAAGTCCACAAATCTATTCATTAATGGTAGACTTGTGCTTATTTTTTAGGCTTAAATAGACATTTGCGTATGCACATACCCTTATGTCCCAATCTCCCTTTGTATTCACTGTGTTGGGAACCTATATTTTAGGTAAGTTGCCTTCATGCGTAAGGTGCCTAGTTTAGTGTTACACAACTTCTGGGCACTCGATAAATATTAATTGAGTTGAAATAATGGCATCCCTTATAAATATTCATAAGCAAATAAAACTAAATATATGGAATATGAAGCACTCTTCTAGAAATATTTTAGTTAAAATGATTAAAAACTGGTGTAGTGATTTCATTATGTGACATTATAGGTATTGCAGGAGATATTTGTTAGTAGTAGACAGTATCCTGGGGGAAAATAAATATATATACATATATTTATTTTATATTATCATTTAATAAAATGGTATCTTAGTATAGGCTATGTCTTATGAGCTAACAAGAATTAAATATCTAGATGGATGGATCAAATGCACTACTGGCAGAAATCTTTCAAGCCTTTGTGTTTTATGAAGTATCTTCTAATCAAGTGGACTAAAGTACAGATAATATGGTAGAGCCTTGATTTGCCTTCTGCCATTGGGGAAAGAAGAGAATTATCTTTTAAAAATTTATTTATTTACTTATTTATTTGAGAGAAAGGAGAGAAAGTCTCACTCTGTTGCCCAGTCTAAAGTGCACTGGCATCATCATAGCCCCCTGCAATTTTAAACTCTTAGGCTCAAGTGATCCTCCTGCCTCAGTCTTTGTAGTGGCTGGGACTATGCATGCATACTCCATGCCCAGCTAAGAGACTATGTTTAGTGTTCCTCAATTTAAATACTAGGACTCTCAGACTGGTTAATTGGTATACTTCATTTTTTAGTATATAGGAGTGAAGTCACTTTAGAAGGCAACCATCATCAGTCTGTCTCTGAGATGTGTCATTTATACTAACTACGCTTTCTTATTAATTTCAATTAATTCAAAAATGAGAGCAGCTTATGGTGTATGACTGGTTGCATACCATTTTTTTTTTTGGAGTTGGTTAATCTGTAGAGAGGTAAGAGCACCAAGTACCCAGTGTTAAGAGGCATGTCTCCACTACTTAATCCACCAAAAATGTTTTTTCTTAAAAAAAAAAAAAAAAAAATCCCCTCATCTAGGCAGCAACCTGTTTTTTTTTAATCTGTCCCTTGACTGTCTGTACCTTTTTCTTTTTCAGATCATGTTTCAGGCATATGGAGACAAACAGGGACCACTGCATGGAATGCTAATCAATACTCCATATGTGACCAAAGACCTTCTTCAATCAAAGAGGTTCCAGGCACAATCCTTAGGGACCACATACATATACGATATCCCGGAGATGTTTCGGCAGGTAAAGTGGCCCTGACGTGTTCCAAAGAGGCAAGGTTTTCCTGAATTTCCATCAGATGAAGAATTGATTAGAAAGGGGCACTCCAAGACGCCAGAAATTATCTTAATAATATTTTCATTTGTTTCATTTGAGGATTTTTGACTGCCAACTCAGATATTGGATTGTTCTTTATGAATTAATGGGAAGAATGGTGAAAATAGAAATCTCTGATGAGTAGAAGAGGGTAAAACTAAGACCCTGTGCCTGTGATAACAATGACCTGTGTGGAGAGTTACATATATATTAGTCTATATTTAAATTGTGGATATTAAGAAAGGAATGAAACTACCTATATACTCGAGTATATACGGTAATTCTTATTTTCCAAGATAACTCAGGTTTCTTGTTGGTAGCCTAGGTTAATATGATGAGAATCAATATAGATAGCATAGACAAATGGACCTAGAGTTTATGGTACACAGTTTAAAGTATATGTTCTTTTGTGGGAGATTTATGATAGCTGAATAAAAACTAGTGTGAGAAAATATAACATTATGGATCTCATCCTCTATATGAAAATAAATTCCTTTGATCTGTATGGTGAATAATCTCTGTGTTACAGATTTTTCTTCTATCAGTAGAAGGCAGGAAAAGTATATTACCAGCAGAAAATGTAACCAATAAAGAACACAGTATCAAAAGAATATGGAATTTATCTCTAAAAAAAAAAAAACCTATGAATATAGAGTTTTTCCAAATCGCCAGTCAATTTGGAATACTACCAGTCAATACTACCAGTATTAACACATTTGAATCTTAATAAAGTAATATGTGTGCCTTTTTAAGTGGTCTGTAATTCCTGTGTTATTCATAAATAAGAGGTAACTTTTATGTAAGCGTTTGTTTAGAAATTCTATCTCCTGAAACATAGTTACCTTAACTTAGTATTTACCTTTTATAGCATTGTTAGCCTAAAAGCTGAGTGTTCATTCTGTTTCCCATTGCCAGTGCTGTAAATAGAAATTATATTCTATGTAATTCTTCTTCTATAATAGACATACACACAGTGATTAGGACATACAGGTATGTGTGAGCCATTTGGGCTTTCAGTGTTGCTTGTGGCAAACAAAGAACTAAACTAGTTCTACTTCATGAAGAATCTAGTTTCTTTATAGGAAGTTGGAAATGGAAATCATAATGCTCTAAAAAATGAGTAAGTGTGTCTGTTTTCTCAAATTTGAGCAAAATTGATTTGCACATTTACAAATATATATATCTAGTGAGCTACTTTCTATGTATGGCTTTGTAACTATGAAAAAATATTAGAAGATTGTTCCCAGAACTTCTAGTAAAAACTTTATTCTGGCCTTCCAGGACTTTCTTTGTTAGATAAGTGTCATGTCACTTTCCTGGATATTCTTCTATTGCCACATTTGTTTAGGACTTTCCCCCCTTTTTTGTAGGAAGATTTTGATCCTACTTATTTAATTTTTTGATTTTAATAATCCTGGGATAGTGTTAGATCTTTTGTGTTTGTTAATGCTCTAGTACTGATGCAGAGTCACTCAATAGTTTGACTCTTGGAAAAGTGCCTGACTATTGGCATGCAAAAAATAATTAGAAATTTATTTTAACTCAGAATGGTAGCTGGAGAATTTGGTCTGCTGCTTAGATTCACTACCGAACACTTAGAAAAGAAAGCAAAATAGGATTGACTGAATCATAATGATTATTTTTGTCTGTGTTGAAATGTTCATTTTTACTGACTAGTCAACTTTCTCTTTCTACTAGTCCCTGATCAAACTCTGGGAGTCTATGTCTACTCAAGCGTTCCTTCCGTCACCTCCTCTGCCTTCTGACATATTGACATATACTGAACTCGTATTGGATGATCAAGGTCAGCTGGTACACATGAACAGGCTCCCAGGAGGAAATGAGGCAAGTAGTGGAAAACTCCCTCCCCTTCTTATCTCTGTGGCTGCTACTACCAGCATTCTGTAGGGGTGGCCGTTAAGTAGCACTGATGAAGATTGAAGTGGCACAGGCGATATAGTAGTCTTGGCCATAGAGAAAGACCATTGACTGGAATAAGATTATTCAAGGAATCTTATGACTGAATATCAAGGAATTCTTGTTGACTCTTCAGGTGTGATAATGGCATTATGATTTTGCTTTTTAAAAAAAGATTGTGGTTTTCTATTATGTACACATAATAAAATATTTACAGATGCAATGATTTGTAAGTAGTAAAGTGGGATTAGATGAAACAAGATTGGTCATAAGTGGATAATTGAAGCTAGGTGATAGGTACATGAGAATAGAGTACTTTCTTTACTTTTGTATATGTTTACAATTTTGATATTTTTAATAATGAAAACATTTAAAGTATTGGTCAGGCGCAGTGGCTCACTCCTATAACCCTAGTACTCTGGGAGGCTGAAGCCTGTGAATCGTCTGAACTCATGAGTTCAAGACTAGCCTGAGCTAGAGTGAGACCTCATCTCTTAAAAAAAAATAGCTAGGCGTTGTGGTGGGCACCTGTAGTCCCAGCTACTTGGGAGGCTGAGACAAGAGGATTGCTTGAACCTAAAAGTTTGAGGTTGCTGTGAGCTGTGACACCATGGCACTCTACTGAAGGTAACAAAGTAAGACTCTATCTCAAAAAAAGAAAAAAGAAAAAGACAGAAAGAAAGAAAGAAAGGGAAAGGGAAAGGGAAAGGAAAGGAAAGGAAAGAAAAAAGTGGTGCCTGTGGCTCAGGGGTAGGGCGCCAGCTTCATATAGCAAGGGTGGTGGGTTCAAACCCTGCCCCGGCCGAACTGCAACAAAAAAACGGCTGGGTGTTGTGGTGGGTGCCTGTGGTCCCAGCTACTTGGGAGGCTGAGGCAAGAGAATCGCCTAGGACCCAGGAGTTGGAGGTTGCTGTGAGCATTGTGATGCTACAGCACTCTACTGAGGGTGATGAAATGAGACTCTTATCTCTACAAAAAAAGAAAGAAAGAAAGAAAGAAGAAAACATTTAAAGCATTGCTTTGGCTAATGTTTTTCCTTGTTTGGATACTTGCATACTAATATGCATTTTTAAAATTATCTTTTCCTTGCTCAGCTCATTTGATTTGCTGCTGTTATGAGCATGATAAATGTAACAGGCAACACTTTTTTTTTTTGAGACAGAGCCTCACTATGTCGCTTTCTGTAGAGTGCTGAAGTGTCACAGCTCACAACAACCTCAAACTCTTGGGCTTAAGTGATTCTCTAGCCTTAGCCTCCCAAGTAGCTGGGATTACAGGTGCCTGCCACAACGCCTGGCTTTTTTTTGTTGTTGCATTATCATTGTTGTTTAGCTGACCTGGGCTGGGTTCGAACCCGCCAGCCTGGGTGTTATGTGGCCAGTGTCCTACCCACTGAGCTACAGGTGCCACCCAGACAACACATTTTTTGGTAATTATCCAAGAATTCTCTTTCTAGAATTGTTATCCTTTCTCACATATTAACCTATTAAATAGTAATATAAGGTCATATTTTGCCCTCTTTCACCCTAGCTGGAGTATAGTGGTGTCATCATAGCTTTCTGCAACCTCAAACTCCTCGGCTGAAGTGATCCTCTTCACTCAGATCCCCAGTAGCCGGCGCTACAGGCACTTGCCACCATGCCCACCTAATTTTTCTGCTTTTGTAGAGATGGGGTTTCACTCTTGCTCAGGCTGGTCTTAAATTCCTGAGCTCAAACAGTCCTCCTGCCTCAGCCTCCCAGAGTGCTAGAATTATAGGCATGAGCCCCTGTGCCTGGCCTCTGGCCTGTGCTTACTATCCTCCTTCATGCATTAAGATTCTTCCTGATTTTAAATGTGCTTCTTACATACAGTTATGACAGTGATAACGATATTAACAAACCTAAAAAGAGAGATGTTTTTATTTCAACCTTAGATTTATCAGCTAATCCCTAGATAAATCTTATTCCATAAAAGGAGGGATTTCTTTTTTTTTTTTTTTTTTAATTGATGTAGAGTCTCATTCTATTGCCTGCGCTAGAGTGCAGTGGTATACTCGTAGCTCACAGCAACCTCAAACTCCTGGGCTCAAGTAATACTTCTGCCTCAGCTCCTAAGTAGCTGGGACTATAGGCATGCACTACCATGCTCTGTCAATTTTTTCTGTTTTTTGTAGAGTCAAGATTTTGCTCTTGCTCAAGCTGGGTTTCAAACTCCTGAGCTCAAGTAATCCTCCCACTTCAGCCTCCCAGAGTGCTAGGATTATAGGCCTGAACCACTGCACCCGGCCAGAAGGAGTAATCTTTACCTGGGTATTCACCACAAATAGGCAGTGTAGACCTTTGGGGCTAATATGCAGTTCATTCCCATTTTATTCAGTATTTTAAGAAACAATACATGTACAAGGCGAAAGTATGGCTGTTTCAGTAATGTATCAATGGATGCCAAGAGTAGATGATTTGTTACTGTGATGGATGCAAGCACTGGACCAGAGGGAGAGTATCAGATTTGGAGGAGCTCTAATCTAGCACCTCAACAAATATCAAAGGCAAGAGAATGCATAGAATTTTGACAGGAAGAGCTATATACTTGTCAACACAGAAAGTTGAAGCAGAGATTTTTACTGCTGTATGTAGCATCTGCTTAGTGAGCCCCACAACAGCAAAGAAAAGCTTCATTGTGCTAGACTTAAATTCTGATTCATTAAACGGTGTAGTCTTCAGGAATGGAAGGCACCCTTGTGAACATGTGGCTGAGAGTAAAATGGTTTTAACTTAATGTAATTAAAACACAAAATGAGATTTTTGGCCACGTGAAAGCTGCAGTGCCGTGTGAAACCTCTTGCCATGATCTTTCTCTCCTGCTTTCTTTCTGCTCTCATACTGTGTTTGAGCGAACGGAGACTGGGGGAATAGCGAAGTCCCAGAGGGACAGAGCTCTGTTCTTGCTGAAATTACAAGCACAGAGCTGCCTGGGCATGAACATGTAGTGTTTACTCTGCCAGTATGAATACAAATAGTCTTATTATACGGGACTCTCTACCCAAAGACCACACACTCACACACACGAATTTAAAAAAATTAAAGATTTCTTTTAACCCTTGTAAGACCTAACAAACCTTAGGGGAAAGGGACGTGTTAAGTATCTATAGCTATGAGTAGTAGAACTAGTATAGGGACCATAATTCTTGCCCAGTGCTGTAATAGTTTTTTAAAACAGAAAGCTAATAGTATTTGTTTAGAAGATTTTGACTTTTTGCTAGTTGTCACCTTCTTCTACACTTTTCCTTTCTCAGTTGCCTCTTTTCTTTGTTCTCTTTTTCTTTTCTTCAAATGATTGACTAGGACTGGGGCTGAGTGTTAGTTTGCTTTTTCTGAGCCCTTCAGCTAAGAGGAGCAAGACTGATAATCTTTGTGAGCAGTTATTGACTAGTGCCCAGAATGGCTGGGAAAGTCAGTCTATCGCCTTAGCTAGATTATAGGGCACTGCACGACAGGAATGAGGTTGCAGTATTAGTATCAAACTCTTCTACCAATAGCTTGAACATACAGTGGAGCATGTACACTATGAGACTGCCCAGTCTAAGGATGGAGTTTCAGCAGTCAGAACTCTGAGGGACAGCTGTGCTTAAGTGACGATGAGGTGTCAGTAGGATGTATTTCCTCATGCTGAGCCCAGTTTTGTCAGGGCAAGTTGACTTTCAACTATTGCAGTTTAATTTTCTTTGGTCAAAGAGCAAGTTTGTCATGAGCTTGGCACTCTACATATTACCCCAAGAATGATGTGAGGCAATGAAAAGAGCTCATGTTGATGAGATTTGGAGCAAATCTGTCCTGTCCCAAAGAGAATGGACATCTGAACAGAGCCATGAGAAATAGTTTTATTAAAAAAAGGAATACAAAATGGACCTGTTAATGTTCTGAGAGCCAAGGCTCAATGTAAATGCATTGGTGCTTCATAGACATTAAATCATCATAATGTGATGTTCTCCAAAAGTGACGGCTCTACCAGGTCATCATTGTAGGTGGTATTGCATTACCTTGAAGGATTGGAGTTTCTGGGTTTGAAAGCCAGTACACAAGTGTAAGGAATAAGGGTAAAACAAGTGATTCCTGCAGAGTTTTTCCATGAATTGAGATGCTTTTCTCCTTGATCAAAGGCAGAAAACCTGCCTTACCAGACCGCTGACCATGTGGGTAGCCAGTCTTTCTTCCCTATTTTTTTTCCAGAACAGTAAATAGGTAAAATAGGGATAGGACCAGGACTTGGACCAATTCAGTTCCATATAGTTTTAGGTAACTTGTTTGCCATTTGAGGAAGAATATTGGCTGTTTCAGCAGAGATGTGACCTGCATTTTGAACATTTGTGCCTGTGTTAAAAGTAGGAGAAAGAGCTTTTCTGATGTGGTGTTAGCTACTTTCTCCTTTCTATTTTCCTAGTTGTCCCTTTCCCATAAATAAAAATGTAACTAAAGAAATGCCACCTAATGTATGATGAAGGATGTAGGAGAACACATTTTTCGCATTGTCAGATTTCAATGTCATTGCATTTAGTATATATTTAGAGTAGGAGAAATAAAAAAGATATAGACCAAATCTGTGAACTGTGTTACTTGTAAATAGCTCCAAAGATGAGTTGTCCAGGATTTGTCTTAATAGTTTCAAGTAAAGATGAAAATTGAGGAAAAGGTGATTGCAGCAGAGACCAAACTGATTTCCTTTCTAGCTGCTATGAAGCTACAGTGATGGGCACTGTATGTAAATACATAGCTAGATGAATGTGTGAGGCTAGACACAGAAGAAATTCAGCTATCCGACAGTTCTACTTTACCACTTCTCAATTTTAGAGGAATTGTTTTCATTTTCCTGCCAGTTTGCTAACTTGTTTTGATCATTTGGTGGAAGCCGTAATTGTAGGTGGGAACATTTTGAGTAACAGTTCGCAATCCAGTACAACTGCTTTTCGCACTAAATCCTGTTATTAAAAAGCTCAGGCTAAGATCAAGCTAAGGGGTATAACGGACTTGACAGAGAACAACTTAACTTTGCCTAATAGGACAAAGAAAACACTAGCCTTCTTGAGAGTATGTTGTTTTGTTTTGTTTTTTGGACAGGGTTTCTGTTGTCCAGACTGGAGTTCAGTGAATAGATCATAGCTCAATGCAGCCTTGAACACTTGGGCTTCAGCAGTCCTCCTGCCTCTTCCTCCTCAGTAGGTGGGACTAAAGGTACACGCCACCATGCCTGGCTAATTTTTTTATTTTATTTTATTTTTATAGAGACAAAGTCCTGCTGTATTACTCAGGCTGGTCTCAAACTCCTGTGCTCAAGCAAGCCTCTTGCCTTAGCCTCCTAAAGTGCTGGTATTTGCAGGTGTGAACACTACATTCTTATTTGTTCTGGAAAAAGTTATAAACTTTATTTTATCAGTTTTGGGAACTAAATCAAGAATCTATAAATTGGGTGATGATGAAAGATATGATAGAAGAGACAACTTTTCTAGTGATTTTAGTGCTGGTAGAAATTAGGACCCTGTTTTCCTTACCATTTCAGGACATGGGCCTTTTAACATTCTCAGCACTCCTGTCATAATGAAAAGCTGAGATTTGAAAATGTTATATTTAGAAGCAGTTACGATAATTAGGTTCAGGATGTATACCCAAGACAGGATTAGTAATCAAAGACTGGAATGTTTTCATGGCATAAAATTTATTTTTTAAAAAAGTTTTGAGGAGAAAAATGTGTTCCAAATGGAATGTACTTTGATGGTCACCTCTGCGCAAACTATGCAGAACCACACCTAAGAATTGTGGTGGCTCCAAGGCTTCATTTTTTCAGATGGGCACTAGGTGTCAGGGTTTTTCCTTCACAAAAGTTTAGCATTCATACAAGCCTTTTGAATTGTCCTGTTTGGTGAGATGTCCACTGGGATTCTTCCCCTTTTCTCAGAAGGTATAGTAAGTTTTACCTGGTTTTCCTATAGTATACAGTTGCAATTTTAACTCTTTGGTTAGATATCTGTTGAATCTTGCATCATGGCTCAATGCAGTGTTTTTGGAAGAGGATAATTGACGAAATAAAGTAGTGTATATTAAAGTTTAAGGACTAGCTAGTAACCATCGTGATTGGTTTTGGTTAAAGTTCTACTTTATGTTCTCAGGAGTCAAATGGGGGAGCAGTGAGATTAGGAATTCAGTGGGGATTAGGAACAGCTCAGCCTTACCGATGCCCATTATTTAATTGTCAATGTGCTGACATCTAGTACCACCAAAGCATAGCATCCCTATAGTTTTTTTTTTTTTTTTTTTTAATTGTAAAACAGTTTAAACATACAAAAAAACTGTGAAGAGTAATATGACAAATACCCCGGCATCACTGACCAGCTTAAACAAATCTTACCAGTTTGACTATGCCTCTTACTTACATGTTGCTATAATCCTTTGAAATCTCTAATTTGAGTATCAAAAGAAAATAGACATTTAGGAGTTCAGTAGGGATAGGAAGTTAGTAAGCTCACATAAGCCTAAAAGATTAGAAGAAATTAATTAGTAGATCCATTTTGACAGTTCTTAGGCTGGACCTCTTAACCCAAAGGACCTCTTCTTTTAGAAAAACCACCATAACTCTCTGTCTTAATTCACTTGGTTGACATTTTCCATACTCTCAAAGGAATTGCTTGGGTTATCCTGGACTCAAATTCTAGTGGAAATCATTATGCTCTAAAATTCTGCCTAGAGAGAGTGTGTATATGTGGGTAGGATTAAGTGGTACAGAAAGGGTTGACCATTTCTTAGGAACACAATATTCGATACTTAGTTTCACATTTTTATACATCGTTTTGCTCAATTTAACCTCAAAATAGCTCCATGAATATGAAGTTAATTTGGATGTACTTTCCCCTGCATTTGTTTCTTTCTTTTTTTTTTTTTTTTTTTTTTTTTTTGCGACAGAGTCTCAAGTTATCACCCTCGGTAGAGTGTCTTGGCGTCACACCTCACAGCAACCTCAGACTTTTGGGCTTAAGCGATTCTCTTGCTTCAGCCTCCCAAGTAGCTGGGACTACAGGTGCCCGCCACAACGCCCGGCTGTTTTTTTTTGTTGTTGCAGTTGTTATTGTTGATTTTAGCTGGCCCTGGCTGGGTTTGAACCTGCCAGCCTGGGTGTATGTGGCCGGCACCCTGCCCACTGAGCTATGGGCACCACTCCTGTTTCATTCTTTTGAAATTAGTTCACCTTTTCATGCTTGATGTGGAAATTAAGTCAGTGTTAGTCTTTTAGACATGTGTTATAGAAGAGGTATATTTGAGTTGTGGTATGCTGAAGGTGAGCTCTGAAACATCTAAGAAAAGCAGGTCTGAAAAACAGGAAAGGACCATGGTCTATGTACTGGTTGCTCAACTTAATAAAAGGAACTAAAGCTCTTTGTCACTGATCTCATCACTGAAGATAGGGAAATATATAAGTGCTTTGAGATCCTCAGTAGAAAGGGTACCATACCACTACTTGTATATAAACATTTATAATTTATGCTTGCCTTATTTTTCTTTGAGGGCTTCAGAAACCCCATTTTGAATCTTTTCAGGCATAGCAAGATAGGCCTGAATCTAAGTATGGTACAGAAAAACACACATTAGGGAACATTTGGTAAGGTAGTTTTTAAAAAAGTATTATATATTTTCTTTTTTTATTCCCACTTTAAGTGAGCACATTTGGCTACAAATCTTTGTTTATAACAATTTTCCCAACCAAAGTTGGCCCTCACTGGAAAACATTGAGGTCAGTTTTGAAAAATAAGTCTTCCTACCATGGAATTACTGGTAACAAATTTCTGATAGTGTTCTTTGGGGATATAGAATTCCTTCAGGATAATTATTATTGATGTTGGAGATTTTTCATCAGGTTGGTTAGTTTTGACTTATTTCTTTGGCATCAAGCTAAGCCTCATTAAGCTTGACTAAGGCCAGGTACGGTGGCCCACACCTGTAATCCTAACATTGTGGGAGACTGAGGTGGGAGGACTGCTTGAGGCCAGGAGTTTGAGACCAGTCTGAGCAAAATCCAGACCCTGCCTGGCGGCACCTGTAACTCAAAGGGGTAGGACCCCGGCCCCATATGCCGGAGGTGGTGGGTTCAAACCCAGCCCTGGCCAGAAACTGAAAAAAAAAAAAAAAATTAAGACCCTACCTCTATCAGAAAAAAGAAATAAAAGAACCATTAGCCAGGCCTGGTGGTATACACCTGTAGTCCTAGCTGTTCAGGAGGCTGAAGCAGAAGAATCCCAGGAGTTTGAGGTTGTGAGTTATGATGATGCCACTGCACTCCAGCCCGAGTGGCAGAGTGAAACTCTAGTCTCAGACAAACAAAAAAAGAAGCTTGATTGACTTTGAAAATCCAAATGCCACTTATTGGCTCTCTTATAGAAGGTTCCTCAGTTACTTTCAAAAGTAAATGTAGAGAGCCTTTAAACCAAAGAATGCAGTTGCCAGCACTTTTGTACATGTCTTACTTTTAAGATTTTATTAAAAAAGAATGTGACATAATACCCTAAGTCAAGGAACTTTACAGCTCCAACTAGAGGCAATAATGAACATCAGGACAGCAACAGATGACACCAGAGGATGAGGTGTAGCGTGGAGCACCAGAGTTCAACATTCATTCGTATGATTAATGAGCAAAGCTTCTGGAACTATAGTAGGCCAACTTGTTTAATTTTCATCTCAACCAATTAATCCTGTGCCCCATTTCTCAAATACCACTGGCTGTGTGCTCTACTGCATGTTCTTTAAAAAAATCTGAATGCTTATTAAATTACTGTGTGTACATGTGTAAAATTACTGTGGTTTCATGTTTATAAATAATACAGGGAGAAATAATTCTCTTGTTCAAAATTAACATTTCTAACATTTTCAAAGAATTACCTCTGGGATGAAATTTTTTGCTCTAAAGTTATATTTTTCTTACCCTTTTGTTGCTTTTTCGAGGGTTTGAGGTAAGTTTGTTCAGCCATTTTTGAATTATCCAAGCATGAAAAAAAAGAATTTTTCAGCTGTTAAGAAAATTGTTTTGAGCTGTTTTGTGTGATCATACAACACTAGACAATGGGACATGATATCGGGCAGACAATACAATACGGAAAGGCATTGACGTTTTTAGCATGGCATTTTCAAATGGCATAAATTAAGTCAAATATTGCATTGTCTTATGGCTTAAAAATACATCTTGAAAGACCTATACAGTATTTTCTGATATTTCAACTATGTTTTATTCGTTAAATTTACTATTATAGTTTTTTTTTATAGTATCTGATTAAAGTACAGATTTAATGTTCCTTGCAAAATACAAAAGGTAACATTTTGTTAGGTATCTAAAAAGGAAGTCAAGTTCAGATTCCTTCTCTGTGGGTCTTTTCTCATCTTTATGATGCCGATGATGCCGGAGTCTGGTTCAGCTCTAACATGTTAGGATTGTGTGTAATGCTGCTGGTAGTCATCTTCCTGGCATTTAGTAGAATTAGAACTATAGCTACTGGAGGCTATGCTAAGAACTCTAGTTTTAGACTTTTAGCATGGACAGTAACAAAGCTTCAACCTCTCAGCCACAGTCAAGCCTGTATTTGAATCTGTATAGAAAGATACTGTTACAGCTGAAGTCAAAAGTGGAGAGATATAAGAAAGGCAACCGTGGCAAAGATTCTGTTTCCCACAGCATAGCTAGAGTTAATGGATGCTTTTTACACTCTTAGAAAACAAAATTCTGGCATGTTTTGCCCCTTAGTTTTTCCTTCAGATTTCTTTGTTGAGCTTGATATTATTGTTTTATTTCATGGTAACAGCGCTTTGGAAAGTGTGTGTGAGCTTGCACATTCTGTTCATACGGATAGTACAATTAATGTTGATGTCAATTTTGGTGTTAATTTTGGGTCATGATTAGTGTTGACATTTTGTGTCAGACTAATGGCATTTATGGGCACCATCAGAATAAATGTTAATATTACCATGTTTTTACTATCTGTTATAGTAATATTAAACCAAGATCCTCCCAGGAGAAAAAAATACATATATGGATAGATAGATAATGCCTTTCTGTATCACTGGTGTTACTCAGTGAGAAAATGACATCTCAGGGCAGAATCCTAATCACTGTTTGGAGCATCAGAAATAATGATCACCTCTGATCGGAGGTTGTGAATAATTCATTCGGTTTGATTTTCACGTCCTGTCCAGTGATACTTTTCAAACCAAATGTGTTTCTACAGGAAAATAATGGTCCCACTTCTTATGGAAATACTGTGGCACAAATCATTTTACCCACATAAAAACAGTTAAATAAGACTGTTCTCTTCTGCTTGCTTTCTCCTCCTCATCCCCTCCTCCCTCACTTTAGCATGTTCATTTCAGGCTCAGAATGTGGCTGAAGAAATATTTTCTTTCTTAGAACTTGTGGAAAGGAAGCAAATATTTATTTCTGCTTATTCTTACCTTATTCACTGTAGTTCTTTTGATCCTCGTTTCTTTTTCACTTTAAGGTAATTAAGTTGATAACCCTAAACCGAAGAAAACTTCTCATTGGCATGCTCTGTCATGAAAAGTAATTGGAAATTAAATATTTCAAAACTTATGGCTATATTAATGAAAACATAATTTACTAGGTACTCAGGACCATTTGGTTGGTCAATACCTGAGAGAAGCAGTGGTTACTAAAGAAGATGCTGCCACTGTCAGAGTCTGAAACCTATAGACTGCAAAGCCATCCCCTCACAGGCCAGCCACAGGCGGGACATTGGTTACTTTCCTTCAGCCCTTAGTCCTAGCATATCATCAAGTTTCACCTGGGTAAAAACAGTAAAGGGAAAGAGAAGACGAAAAAGAGGGATCTAATGATGGGATTCTCCTTAGTTAATATACAAGGCAGCTTGGGCTTAGGTGAAATCAATGAATGTCCCATTCCTAATCATATTGTCACACGTGTGTATACCTTTATAGCAATGACAGAATTTCTAGTGTAAAATCTCCATTGTGTGTATAATATAGATGGACTCATCTATATAAACTAATTTGACTGGAAAAACTTAGTGTCCTAATTAAGTGGAGGTGGGAGATATGACTGTCTTCTGAAGTAATGACCTAATCCTCTGAGACAAAGCTATTATTAGATAGAATATTTTGGACCATTTCTCCTGAATGTTGTGACCCTCCTCCTTTTTTTTTCTTATAAATCTAACAAGGGCAGGGGGAAGCATTTTCCAACCTAGTTTTCATCATCAGACAGAAAGTATTTTGCATTCAGAAACTATTTCTAGTATCAAATTCAATTTTGTCAAGTGATTAGTTGAGTTTGGAAGAGAATAATTTAAAAACACAAAGCTGGAAATGGCTGTACACCAGAGGAGAGCAGTTTCTATTCTCAAGTCACAAGACTCCTTTTAGGGACCATGCATCACGACAGGATTATTGTGTTATATGTCTTTACAGCTGTTACAGACCTGCATCTGTTGACATCGTGTGTTCCTATCCAGGACTGCTAGAAGAAATAGGGAAGTGGGTGAATTGATACCTTGCCTGCCTATCAGCGCCAATGTCCTTTTATGTACATATGTTTGTAAAGCTCTTTAGTCTCCTTCAAGATGAAAGGCTCTGTATAAATATAAGCTTTCGATTTTAGTACATGTTTGTAATACATGTGGTACAGTCCTAAATATGTATTTAGCTGATAGGCACTGTTCTTGTCTATTGTACAAATATTGACTTTAAAAGTATAAATATGTATTTAACCATCAGACCAGAAAAACACTGAAGCAGTTACTTCTTAGGTAGAGATATTAATATTGCATAACCTATATATACATATGTTTACATTCAACCACATCATTGCAGAACATTTCTTTTTAAAAACTAAATGACAGCCCCAGCAAACTAAGATAGTTCTTGATATTCTTGTCCCTTTAAGGTGAGTCTTGATTTTTAATTTTTATATATTTATATCTCTCTTTCTAATTTTGTGTAAATAAGATCTCTTGTGGTATGACTAAAATCTAGAATCAGTTCCTCTAAAATATGGGAATTTCATTAGGCTTATCAGACCTTTCCACATAAAAGAAATTTTTTTTTAGCGTGGAAATGTTCAAACCTACACTAAGTTAGGAATAAATAATACAATCTTTCATGTGCCTATCATCCAGTGAAGAGGTATTTGGTAGTTGTCTTCTGTCAGTTATTTTTTAATTTATAAAAATGTAAAGTTATCAGTGTAATATAAGCACATTAAAGAAAATTTAGAAAGTGGAAAAAACACAATTTTATCGTCCCAATAATTATCATCTCATTTTACCATGTTTCTTCTTTATTTGGGTTTTTTAAAATTTATTTTTGGGTTAATAATTTATTTGTGAGACAGGGTCTCATTCTGTTTCCCAACCTAGAGTGCAGTGGTGTCACCACAGCTTACTGTAATCTTAAACTCCTGGGCTCAAGTGATCCCCCAGCCTCCCCAGTAGCTGGAACTACAGTCTCATGCCACCATGCCTAGCTAATTTTACTGTTTTTTGGTAGCAGTAGGGTCTTGTCTTGCTCAGGCTGGTCTTGAACTCCTGACCTCAAGTGATCTTCCTGCTTCTGCCTCCCAGAGTGCTAGGATTACAGGTGTGAGCCACCATGCCCAGTTCCAACATGCTTTTAGATTGATAGAGTTGCACTTACTATGTACCAACTACCATTCTAGGGCTTAACATGTATTTAATCCTCACAACAAACTTGTGCAGTATTTTCTTATTACCCCCATTTTCCTAATGAAGAAACTGAGGCACAGAGAGGTTGGTACTGAATCTCTGTTCTGTCAGGTTCTCTTCGCTTCAGATTGAGTCTGCCTCGAAATCTGGCTTTGAATCTGTGCCCTTAAATACCACACTAATTTTCCTCTCACAATTAACAATGGTATGCATGCAATTTTGGATCCTACTTTTTCTAATTTAGTATTACATCATGGATACTTTAAAATGCTATTCATATTCTTCATAGCCATCATCTTATAAGATTGTGTAGAGCACTAACAATGACCTTGCTGTCCAATCTATTTCCCTCTATAAAAGTTTTGATCATATTTTTTAAACGTTTTATTTTCAAATAATTGTAGATTTTTAGAAAAGATACAAAGATAATACAGAGAGTTTCCATATAGCCTTCTCCCATCTTCTCTTCTCTTCCTTTTTTTTTTTCAAGGCAGAGTCTTATTCAGTTGCCCTGGGGTTGAGTGCTATGGCATTATAGCTCACAGCAACTTCAAACTCTTGGGCCTGTGCGATCCTCTTGCCTCGGCCTCCTGAGTAGCTGGGCTATAGGCACCAGTCACAATGCCCGGCTGTTTTTGGAGATGGGTCTTGCTCTTGCACAGGCTGATCTCAAACTCCCGAGCTCAAGTAATCCATCCACTTTGGGGTCCCAGAGTGCTGAGATTACAGGCATGAGCCACTGCTCCTGGCCTGACCTAGCTTTTCTTAATGTTAACATCTTATGCAACCATGGTATAATTAGGAAAAATTAAGACATCATCATTGGTACAATTACAGACATCTTTTGGATTTCACCATTTTTTCTATGAATGTCTGTTTTATGTTCAAGATCCAACCCAAGATACCACATAGCACTTAGGGGTCAGTGACATTTATGTTCATGCTATAATGGATGTTCGTCTTCCATATTGTACTCAGCTAAAGGCAGTGTCGCTAACCTGGAACATACTTCCTGAATTTCTCTAATAACGGAAATACAAATTCTTTTTGTGTGAACCTTATTTTAGAGAATAAACAATTTACATTAGCTATAAGGACAAGTTACTTAACTTTTCTGGGCCTCAGTTTCCTTGTGGCAATTATAATAGCTCCTCTGAGTTAATAGCAGCTACTGTTTGAGGGCTTTTATATGCCAAGCTCCATATCGGTTTAACATGGTGTTCCTTACAATAGTCCTTCCAGAGAGGTGCTAGTTCCCCCATTTTTTTAAAGGAAGAAGTCAGGCTCTAAGAGGTTAAGTGTCTGAAGTTGTACAGCTAGTCTAAAACTAAGATTTGAACCAAGATAACTTGACTCCCCAGCTTGAACTCTTGAGCACTGTCAATATTTATCAACTTTAGTACAATACAGCATGTAATAACTGTTCAGTTCATGGTAGCTCTTATTGTTATTTTTAAAAATAAAGTAGTTTGATGATATTTAGGACTCTTATTCTATAATCCTTAAATATAAGTTATGGGACCTGTTCTAAGCTGTTGGTGTTGACTATTTTCCAAGTATTATTTTTGAAAATGAAATGACTGGAGCTAGCAAGTATTTATTACTCCCATAGTAGTATATGTAGGGATCCTGCAAGGCACTAGCGGAGATGATATAATGGTTCAGGATGGTAAGCTAAAAACAGTCCTAGACAGTATATGATTAATTTTCAAATGAATTCTCTACCCAAGGTCTTAGTAGACTACCAGAAAAGAGAGGGTTTGCTTTAGTCTGGAGGAGCTTTACTGAGGAAATGAAATTTGAATGAACCTTTTGGAATGGGTAAGATTTGGACAGGTTGAGAGGAGAGAAAAGGACAAACTTTTTATGTTAAAGTTAATATAATAGACTTCTGCTTCCAATGGTTTTTTTTTCTTTTTCTTTTTTTTTGAGACAGAGTCTCACTTTGTCACCCTCAGTAGAGGCATCATAGCGCATAGCAACCTCAGACTCTTGGGCTCAAGCGATTCTCTTGCCTCAGCTTCCTGAGTAGATGGAACTACAGGCACTTGCCACAAGGCCTGGGCTTTTTTTTTTATAGATGGGGTCTTACACTTGCTCAGGCACCCCACCAGCCTTGGCTTCCCGGAGTACTAGGATTACAGGTGCAAGCTACCACTCTCGGCCCAATAGTTTGTTTTTCAAGGACATAGGTATTATCTTCTCAATTTTGTATGTGGGAACATCAGAGCTCAATACAGTGAAATAATTTTCCTAAGATCACACAATTGCTAAATGATAAAGCCTGGATTTGGATCTAAGTTTGATGGACCTCACAGCCTATGTTCACCATTATGTGCCATATCCTTTGATTAGCAGTGAAATCTAAATTTTAGTTTAAATCAAGCAACAGATGCTTTTATGGATGTTTATCCATTGTGCTAATTCACAACTGAATATTTTGAATACAGGAATCTTGCTGTACTAAGACTGGCTCTGCATTCTCTGTTGGTACTCTTTAAGGTGGGAGGGGGCAGTCAATGGAGAACACACTTAGGAAAGACATTGATAAAGAGTAGTGTGTTCTTGGTGCTGCTGTGTTGACACCTAATTGGAAGTCAATATTGCAAGCATAATGACCTGGCCAATTGCTGAACTGACAGTCCAAGTGACAGAGTTACAGTCCCCAGGTACTAATGAAAGTTAAGAGTATTATTTGCCTGCCCAGTGCCATATAGATAGTCACAATGTTTACATTAGCATGTAAATGCTGAAGTAGATTCTAGAAGGCTTGTATCTAAGCTGCTTCTGGCCTAGGTGGCTAAAGTTAATATGTTCTGAAATTTGATGTAAAACTCAATCTTCCTAACAAGAAATGCATTTGAAGGAAAGTAGAGACATGAGATAGCTTTTCCTTCCTGAAAACAAAAGAGATTGGGGGTTAAAGGGGCACATGAGAGGATGGGTAAAGTATTTTTCCACATATAGGATTTATATTAACTAGCTTCTTAAACACCAAACAACTTAAAATTATCCTGACGTGGGGAGTTTCTCTGTGCTATTTTTTGAATGATCTACTTTTCCTTTTTTTCTTTGTCTTTAATGAGCAGACAGAGTAATACCTGATTTTAGAAGGTAACTATATTTTTGTGTGTATTATATCCATTTTGATTTATATTTAGCCAATGGCATGATATATTAAATTGCTTATATTTATCTGTGGGTGTTTCGTATATATATATATATATATATATCTTAATGCTGAGAATCACAAATAGCTGTGTGGAAAGCTTCAACCTGCCTGATTACCGTGGATGTGCAATTGGATTGAGGAATGTGTACTCAGAGCTTACGATCACTGGCCCGGCTGAGCCTGGGTGATGCATGTGGCTTTCCAGGGATGCTGCTATTTACATCTGTTAATGGCCCTTCTTGAAGGCCAGCTCCCCAATGAGGTGATATGCAACAGCCTGAGGATGAGGGACCAAGGCTGCAGATGTGGCTGAGGTCCATTAGGAGACCCAGAATGCTCATCTGGTAGGCTTTGTGTTTGGGGGCAAGTGGTGGGGGCGGGGAAGGGGCTAGAGACGGAAAGAAAGAGAGAAAAAGAATGGAAAACATTACTTATCCAGGTATGGGGGAAACAGACAGGCAGACATGAAAAACTGCAGCTGTAACTAGGATATGAGTGAATAGAAAATAAATGGAACTCACAAATAAACAAGTAGAAGGATCGACTGGTTCTTATATAGAAGGGGATTAAAACAGGACAGGACTGTGAGGGTTTGGAAAGAGACATTTCTGCATTTTAAGTCAATATCATTTACTCGTGTGGCTGGTCAGATGATGCTGAACAGAGACCAGAGATTTACATATATCATAGTGCAGCAAGAGATTAGTTCTTTGCATCCTTTGGTTTTCTGTGCTGGAAGAAAGCAGAGAGAGATGCTCACAGGGATGCAGTGTTGAGCAATAGTAAATTCTTGCAGAAATGGGAGATACCAGAAGCAAGCCAGTAAAGAGTGTCTCTTTTATTCCTAGCAAATGTTAGAGGACAGTAAAAGGACCCTGGATAACAAAAAGTGTGTATTTGTGATCCTCTTCCTGCTCCTTTGTGTGCTGAAGGTTTCTTGGAACAAATCTTTAAAAAGACGGAAATAGTGTCTTCGTATGTAGGGAAGTAACATGAGAATTCTGGATTTAATCACCAGTGCCTTGGCATTCTTCCACGTGTATATTGAGTGCATTTAGACTTTGGTTTTTCTATCTTCTTTGACCAGGTCCAAAGAAAGACCTGAGAAAGCCCTGAGATGTGTAATAAACCAGCAGTTCTCAGCACAATCTAGAGCAATGTACTAGAATGTTTGTTCTAGTTTCCCATAGGGGCCTTGACTTGTTAGCAGTGCATATCTTTACATCAAGGTTGTATTTAGGTACCGTATATACTCGAGTATAAGCTGAATTTTTTCGGCACAAAATTTGTGCCGAGTTCGGGTTTTTCAGCACAAATTTTGTGCCGAAAAAACTCAGCTTATCCTCGAGTATATACGGTATATTCTGGTACCTTCTAGGAACCTGAAAAAAGTCTGCATGTAAGAAACCTGTATTCATTGATTTGTTTGTTTATGCCTTTGCAGATTGGCATGGTAGCTTGGAAAATGACCCTGAAAAGTCCTGAATATCCAGAAGGCCGGGATATCATTGTTATTGGCAATGATATCACATATCGTATTGGGTCCTTTGGGCCTCAGGAGGATTTGTTATTTCTCAGAGCTTCTGAACTTGCCAGGGCAGAGGGTATTCCACGTATTTATGTAGCAGCCAACAGTGGAGCAAGAATTGGCCTGGCGGAAGAAATTCGTCATATGTTTCACGTGGCCTGGGTAGATCCTGAGGATCCTTACAAGGTACAGAGTAAGAAACAGTAATACTTCAAGATTCTATATGGTTGTATGTGTGTGTTTGTGTTTATGTATAAAGAATGGGGGAAAGGTAGAGGCTTAAGTTCAAAAGTCACCACTTAGACTAAAAATTAAATATAAACAAAATGATTATATTTATGAAAATTCCTTACCTCGTATTAGAGACAAATTGAATCTCCTTATGTTCACCTGGTTTTTCCTCCAGCTCTTTCTTTTGGATGAACTCTAGATGAAATAGTAGGTATGCATTTAACATGAGACATGCTAAACCAAAAATATGTGTCTTTAAACTATTCACTGTGGCTTCCAGGACTTAGTCCTCAGCAAAATCACTTAAATCCTCAGGTTCTGCTCTAGCCTACTTGCTATACTTGAAACCTTTCTCTCGCCTAACACATTGCTTCCCCTATAACCTTCTTAGGTACCAAATGATTTCTGTCTTTCCTTTGTACTACTGACCCCAGATAGGAAATACTGTTTTTCTTGATCCTCATTGTTACTTCCAGGTCCTTTCTTTGCCCTTCTCCCTGAAAAAAATCTCATCTTTGAATGTCTCATCAAACTGTGCTATCCCATCACTTTTCTTTACTGCAATGTTTCCCAGGATTTTGGTCACTCCCTATCATTCTTTGCATCTTGTAATTCCTGGCATATTGTTGAGAAGAGAAGTAAGTCTTAGAAGCAGGAACATTCAAAGTATAGGGGAAAAGGTGGAAAGTAAGGGCACAGATGAAGATATGTGAGAGTTGTGGAAAGTCTCTCTGTTTCTGTTTTCTCAGTCAATTGGAAGGCAAGGTCTGATAAGAGCTATACTCCCCAATACTATTAGTCACGTGGTAATTCTTGCTGTTTGCTGTATCCACACAGATGATCTTTCCCATAATCTGGCTTCTTGGATCTTTGCCTTCCTCTTCTCTAATGGTTCTATCCTCCACACTAGCTGAGCCTCCCATTCCCAGTAATCTCAATTTCAAGCATCCCTTTCTTTGTGACCCCTCCATCCTATCTTTCCATCTCACTCTCTCTAGTGCCTCAAGTCTAACAATCCTTTGCATTCACTAGGACAACTGTTGATCCTGACACCTTTCTTCTGTTCACTCCTTCCTTATACCCTCATCTTATTCCTATCTATCTTAAATCCCAAGGTCAATCATAGGTTATCATTATAATCAGATTGTAATCATTACCTTTCCTTTACCTTCAACTTTTTGGGCTTCTTTCTTCATTCTGCTTGCTCTGTGCCTTACAAAAACGTTAAAACCCAACTCTCCCCATCTGCTCCCATGCCTGTACCTGCACAACTGTACATTAGAGAAAAGCACAGTGCTACTGAGTGATCTTACTTTAAATTCAAGTTGACCAAACTCCTAGCTGGTGTTTTACATCTCTTTCTCTAAACCTCCAACACCCTCTTCCCCAATCCTCACTTTTAGCTCTTATCAGACCTCACCTTCCAATTCACTGAGAAGATAGAAACAGAGAGACTTTCCACAACTCCCACGTATCTTCATCTGTGTCCTTACTTTCCATCTTTTTCCCTATCCTTTGAATGTTCCTGCTTCTAAGACTTACCCCTCTTCTTTTATACTATTCTTCTCCCTTATTGTCAGCTTCTTCCTGCTCTTTCTCCAACCCCTTTGGTCTCACTCTATACCTGGGGAAGAGTGCAGTGACATCACCATAGCTCAATGCAACTTCCAATTCCTGGGCTCAAGTGAACTTCCTGCCTCAGTCTCCTGAGTAATTGGGAATACAAGTGTGTGCCACCACACCTGGCTGAATTTTCTTTCTTTCTTTATTTCTTTTTTTTTTTTTTTTTCTTGGAGAGACGGGTCACACTTTTGCTCAGGCTGGTCTCAAATTCCTAGGCTCAAGTGATCCTTTCTCCTCGGTTTCCCAAAGTGCTAAGATTATAGGCCTCAGCCTTCCCACTTTTTCTTACATCATTACTTTTTCCCTCTCTAATGAATCTACTCTAAAGTAGACAAACACCCTTCCAGTCATATCTCTACCCCATTTTCTCCTTCCCTTTACAGCAAAACTTTCTTTAAAAAGTTGTCTATTCTTGTTGTCTCCAGATGCTCTTCCATTTTCTCTCAAATCCACTTCATTTAAGCTTGTACCCTTACCATTCTACTGTAAGTGGGTTTGTCAAGGTCACCAGTGATTTTATACTGATAGATTCTGTGGTGATTTCCCAGTTTTCATCTTGGTTATTTGATGATTCAGTAGTATTTGACACAGTTGATCACTCCTTCATCCTTGAAATACTTTTCTTTTGTTGGCTTCCAAGACCCCCAAATCTCTTTTTTATCTTTCTACATTCCTGATTCCTCTTTCTGTTTTCTTTGCTGCCTTTCAGTGTGAGTGTTTTAGGGGATGATGGAAACCATCTAAATTTTTATTGTGGTAGTGGTTACACAAGTGTATACAATTGTCAGTGCTTATCAAATTATAACACTTAGAATTAATGAATTTTATGACATGTAAATTTTACGTCAATGAAGTTCATTTAAAAAGTGTTTAGAAATTGATAGTGAACATTAACAAGTGCAGGGTTCTTTCTGGGCTGATGGAAGTGTTTTAGAATTAGTAGTGATAGTTGTACTCTACCTGAATATGAGGTTGGACAATTAGAAAAAGGGTTCATCATAGAAAAAGTGCTACCTACTTCATGGCTGAATATAACTAATATAATATAACAACTTCAAAGTACTCCCCTTGGCAAGCTGTGTACTGATGCCAGTGCCTAGTTCACTTTCAAGGCAATTTTGGAACTCTTTCTGTAATGGCCATCATGTCCTGAATGTCATCAAAATGTCTTCCTTTCAATAATATTTCCTTTACCTTTGGGTAAAGAAAAAAGTCATTGGGGGGCCAGATCAGGTGAGTAGGGAGGATGTTCCAATATAGTTATTTGTATGTGGGCTAAAAACTCCCTAACAGACAGTACTGTGTAAGCTAGTGCATTGTCATGATGCAAGAGCCATGAATTGTTGGCAAAAAATTTCAGGTCATTTTCATTTAACTTTTTCATGCAGTCCTTTTAGCACTTCCAAATAGTAAACTTGGTTATCTGTTTGTCCAATTGCCACAAATTCAAAATGAGCAATCCCTCTAATATCAAAAAAAGGTTAACCACATTGTTTTGACTCTTGTTTGGACCAACGGAAGTTTTGTGGTCATGGAGAACTGGCTGACTTCCAGTGTGCATTTTGATGCTTTGTTTCAGGGTTGTATTGGTACACTCATGTTTCATCACCAGTGATAACACAAAAATGTGCAACAGCCCAAAACATTGTCTTGCCTCTCCAAAAGATCTTGGCAAACTTCAGCTTGCCTTTGCTTTTGTTCATCAGTGAGCTCCGTTAGGACCATTTTTGCACATACCTTTTTCTTGCCAAGATTTTCAGTTAAGATTTTCCTATTTCTCTATTGATATTTACTGGGTATGCTGTGCATCTCACAGTCAGCTGATGATTTTTACACACAATTTGACAGATTTTTTGCTACATTCTTATCAGTTCTTCTGTTACTGGTTGACCTGACCACTCTTCACCAAGGATGCTTTCTCACTTCACAATGTTTAATCCATTTGTACACTGCAGTTTTCTTCGTGGCATTATCCCCATAAACTTGGATTAAGAAGTTCCTGATTTCACTTTCACTTTTGCTAAGTTTAACAAGAAATTTAATGTTTGTTCATTGCTCTAATTCAACTTCTGTCATTCTAATGATGGCACACAAAAACATGCAACAGACCAGGTGTGGTGGCTCATTCCTATAATCTAAGCACTCTGGGAGTTGGAGGCAGATGGATTGCTTGAGCTCAGGAGTTCAAGACTAGCTGGACCAAGAGTGAGACCCTGTCTGAGACCCTATCTCTACTAAATATAGGAATAAAAAAAAAGAAAAAACCTAGCTGGGCATGGTGGCACACACTTGTAGTCCCAGCTACTCAGGAGGCTGAGGCAAGAGGATTGCTAGAGCCCAGGAGTTTGAGGTTGCTGTGAGGTATGGTGATGCCATGGCATTCTACCTAGGGTGACCAAGCAAGTCTCTGTCTCAAAAAAAACAAAAAACCCACACACACACAATAATAATGAATACCACTCAGCAGGATACCCCCTCATGTTGACCTGAACACAACTAAGAGACACTGATATACCAAAGTTATGAACCCTTATTGAGTTGTTTTATAAAGTGATGCCAGCGTAAGCACACAGTGGCTAGTTCACGAACTTAATTGTCAAAACTTGTATACTACAAATGGAGTCATTTTTTTTTTTTTTTTTTTTTTTAATTGTTGTTTTTGAAGTTTGGCCAGGGCCGGGTTCAAACCTGCCACTCTAGGTATATGGGGCCAGGCACCCTACTCACTGAGCCACAGGCGCCGCCCCCCCAGAGTCATATGTTTTAAAATAGTGAATTTTATGTCATAAAAATTTTGTCTCAAATTTTTTAAATTAAAAAAAAAAAATGTGAATGGAGATAAATGTCAGGACCATGAAGTTCTGGACTCCCTAGACTCAACCCACCAGGATCCAGTGCCCTCTCACCTGATGGTTGGCAGGATAGCCAACATGGAAAGTGGGGTAGAAAGTATTTCAAGAGCTTGGTCCCCAGATCTCTCTTCTTTTTCTATTATAACTTTCCCTTGGTGATCGCATCTAATCTTAAAGCTTAAATTCCATGTATTAGCTGATAAACTTCTAAATTTATATTGTACTCCTGGACATCAAATTCATATATCCAAATTTAATATCTCTACTTCCTGCTTCTGGCTTTGTCTCTTGCCCCACCGAAAGTCTGTTCTCTACAGACAGCGGAGTGACCCATTTAAAATATAAATCAGATCACAGCTCAAAACTTTTCTCTTTTTCTCTGATTCTCTTTTCTCTGATTAAAACCCTTTAATGACTTACCAACTCATTCAAGTAAAAGTCAAAGCCCATATAGTTATCTATAAAGTCTTGTATGGATTGACTTTCCAATACCTCTCTGCCCCCAACTCTGGCTGCATTCCTCTTCCCTCACCATTCTGCATGCTGGCTTTGCCAGCCTCTTTGCTCTTTCTTACACTTGTTAGATATACTCATGCCCCAGTGCATTTGCTATTCCTTCTACCTGGAATGCTTTCCCCTCCGATAGATATCCTTATGTCTCATTTCCTTAGCTCCTTCAGGTCTTTATTCAAATGATACTTTTCATTGAGGCCTTCCCTGGCTATTCTTTCTAAAAGTTCAGTTCTCCTATCTCCCTTCTCTTTATTTTATTTTTAAAGAGATAGGGTCTTGCTATGTCACCTGAACTGGCCTCAAACCCCTGGGCTCATGCAATCCTCCCACCTCAGCCTCCAGAGTCAGTGCAACTGCAGGCATGTGCCACTGCACCTGGTTATTTAGTTTTTTTGTTAAACATTATTCCCTTTAACATTGTACATTTTACCTATTTATTTTGTGTATTTTCTGACTTTCCCACTAGAAGGTAAGTTCTATAAGGGCAGGAATTCTTGTCCAGTTTGTTCATTCCTGTTTTTCTCGTGAGTAGAACAGTGCCTTGCACATAATAGGCACTCAGTAAATGTGTGCTGACATACTAAGGACAGTCAGTGCTGCAAGGCAATGTCATCACAAGTTGTGCAAGACCAGTTGCAGATTCATGTCTTCCATGTCATGCTCACTGTGGGACATAAATTCATCAAGTCAAATGGTGGGTATATTCTTCCCCTGCTACCCTTATTTACCCTTCACCTTTGGGCCCTGTATCCCAAAAAAAAAGGTTAGAGGCAGTTAAATCAGGTCGAGGTCCAGTATCACTGGCTCATTAACCAAGAATCTAACTATTATTCTTCACTGCCCTCCATAGCACCAATGACGGGTAAGATTCCCAAAGCGGGGACAACCTAAGACAG